>CAMOHE010043103.1:31888-113121 GCA_946598075.1 Artocarpus hirsutus
AGCAGCATGTTCTACTAAAAATCTTAACCTTTAGATCTCAAATGCTATGTCTCTTCCTTCTAGTTGTTGTGTGTATGGGCACAATTCAATTTTAATTTTCTCACTCTAAAAGAAGCACTAAAGGCACTTTTTTTTTTTTTTTGACAGCATAAATGAGGAGAAAAGCCACCTATTTATAGAGTTTATAAGAATAGGTAGAAGTAGGGTCAGTAATACAAGTTATGACATAATGACATAATATGAACTCGTAAAAAGATCCGACATGGCTTTTTACGGGTTAGGGTCAAAAAAATTAATGATGTGTCATTTTAGTGACAATTGAAATCTAATCTGTCTAAAAAGAGCTTGGTTTGGGTCGACCTGTATGACACTAAAATGATCATTCTGACCCATAATTAATTATTTAAATATTTTTTAAAATATTTTTTTCTATTATCAAATATTCCCGTAAGACAAAATCCTACCTCACTCAATTTTAAACCAAGTTTCAAGCTAAATTGATTTTCACTCTTGAGCAGTGAAACTCGTATACTCACCCCCATTCAGCGGCCCTATGGAGAATGTAGTTAGAAATCCATAATCGAGTCCAACCACCTTCGAACATCTTTTTTGGGGCACTTGCGTCTAGGCTGTCCTAGCCAGTGCCAGCACAGTAAGAAGAGTCCTCCAAACGCTCGCAGCTCTGAATCCCCAACCACTGTTTCAAGTCACCTTTGCTGTTCCACCTCTTGGCATACTGCAAGCTCACACCAGACTATTCACTAGGCACCACTAGACCAATTGAAGTAGGCCACGAACACTGTACCTTCCATATTAGTAATAACTCCATCGATTTCAAAGTGTCATTACTTGTACAAATTTAACCAAGTATACGTATACGTAGAATGTATATGAAGATTAATAAGGTGTTTGGCAACCTTAGTTACAACTCTGAATTCTAACTATAAACTGTACCAAAATTTTACATGTTACAATAAATAAAAAAAAAATTATAGTATAAAGTTTTTACATGCTATAATATTTTTAGTTCAAACTTTTAGTTTCAGTCGTTTTCTATCTTGTCTAAACGACGTAGCCATACAACCATACCAAAACGTCCCAAGGAAGAAGCCCAAACATGGCCCATCAAAGAGCATCTTGAGCCCAAGCCTTATCTACGGCCCTGTGCGTTCTCCACGGTTGTATCCGTCTTAAGATCTAAAGAAACTCTGAAACGCAGCGGAAAACCTTCGGTAGCATAACTCAGAAGAAGAAGAAAGAAGAAGACGAAGAAGAAGAAGATGATATATCGGAAATGGAGCTTGTTAACACTCCCGGTGGTACTCGGCGGCGTAGGGGCTACCGTAGCCCTCGCCAGCTTTGTCGTCTTCCAAAACGTAATCTTTCTCTTTCATTTCAAATTTTCCCTAAAAATTCTCTCTTCTTGTTTTTCTGATAATATATGCTTTCGAGACGGTTATTGTCTCTACGTATCAAGTATGTGATTTTCGTTGGACCTTTTCTGATTTGATTATTATGATCTTGTTCATCCGATTTGATTTAGGCTTCGGCAAGGTTTTTTTTTTTCTTTCGATCTTAGATTAGTTAGGGTTTACGGACTTGCTAGTGAAGCTTTTTTAGGGTTGAAGCTTTGTTTGGACGGGGAGAAAATTGGAGGAAAACGGATCGGAATAGAGAATTTTCTATGTTCTGTGCTGTTTTCCTTTGTTAAATCGTGGTTTTGGAATTTGCTCTATACGAATCCCTAATTTGAAGTTTTCAATGCTTGTTTGCGATACTTCCATTTGTGATGATTAGCTCAGTGATAATAAGCATCTTATAACGATAAGAAGGGGAAAATGGAATTTGATTGTGATTTTTGTTCACTTGTTAGGTAATTACTGTAGTTATTATTGATGATCATTTTTATAAATTTGGCTGTTTTTAGGGCTATTATTTGGTTTTTGAGAACATAAAATCTCCCGAAAGTGATTCGAGATACTTTTAATTTCATTATGAAAATCCTTGGTCGTGTTAACGAGCACAGATATATCTGACCAATAAGATTTCTCATAGTTTCTGCTGATTTCCTCCCCTATATTCTACTGAATGGTCGAAGATATTGAAGAAGATTAGAACTTTGAATGACATCTTGGGGATTTCACATGTGATTTTGAGTTATCAGCTAAGTACATGTACTTCTGAAATTAAGATTTCTCAATGATTATTGATTAATGATTCACCAAACTAAAATGCAGAATTCTGGGTTGGCTTTTTAGTTTTGTTCCTAATGGCGTGATTTGCTGGCGATATGTGGAAATTTTTATTGGGATTCTGCCTTTCAACAGCATCTAATTTGCATTGGTTGATTTGCAGACTTCATTTGGTTCTCTAAAGGAAAAGATCCCAGATTCAGTTCGCAATGAGGCAACGACCAAGTGAAAGGAGGAAGGTGAACAACGATTGTGTTTCTGCCATGCTGGTTCTGTATTTTGGGACATCATTTTGTAGCCAATAATTTCGAATGGAAATGAAGTTCTGATCTTGGCATGTTTTTCTCATGATTTTACTGCAATAATAATTTGAAATTGGAACACGGTTCTGATCTGAATTGATTGCGTGCTCTAAGTATTTTCTTCCATGAATAACGTGTGAGATTGATTGATATTTAATATTTATAATCGTATCTCCAGATGTAAGGACTTGTTTACTAATCATTCTGTTGATATAATAGTACCTTAAGCTGCTTTTGAGACCATATGGAATTGCGTCTGAACAAATGGACGTTGACAAACATATGGTAAGCACGAAAGACTCCCTCACCGTTGGCAGTTTTTCAGTTTGGGCGTCTCAAAGATCCTGCTTAGAGACAGGGTACAAAAACTTTAAGTGTTTGAATAATGAATTGAAACTTAAAGTTTGGGTTAAAATAACTGTAGCATGTGATACTTTTATATTATAGCGCACAATTTTACTTTATCCTGTGAGAGTTTTATACAGTTTGAGTATGAGTTTCAAATGGTTTTGTTATACACTGGTAATAGTTAATAGAAAACAGAAGATTGCCTAAGAGAGAGCTAGAGACTCTGATAAGAGACGAGGGTACACTTTTGTGCTGTAGTCCGCTGTTTGTATATTATTCAATTAAAAACAAAAAAAGAAAAACTGGTTTTTTGATACAGAACTCGAATCATGTGATAACAGCAGAAAAATTTTCGGGGAAAAAAAATGCAATAATCACCAAAAAAAAAAAAAAAAGAAAAGCTACATGTGCAATCACTGTTCCATCTCAACGTATTATCATACACAGAAAGCCAGTGCCCAGTAGCTTTCTTACTCCTTAAGATCCAAAACCGCTCATAGAAGACCAATGCAAAAGCTTGACAATTTTTTCCATTTTTTAATAGAAAAAAAAGACACAACTTTCCCTTATTTTCCTTATCATGAAAGTTATGAATCAGGCGTCTCTAAACCCTCTGGTTACCGATATTTGTCACCATTGACTAACAATTCCATAACCAAATCATTCCAAGAGTCAATTGGCCCAGGCAAGCACCAATGCAGACAATCATTCTGAACTTTAGCATTTTTGTCCTCCGCAAATGGCTGAAATTGCCTGTACGGACCAGGGTGCCCATCAGGCCTCAGCAAAGAGAGACGGGTTGTGTCTAGTAGCCTCAAAACGACCCCATTTTTGGAAGCAATTTCTGCGGCCTTTTCAAATTCTTCCAGCTCAATACTTCTCATCACGGTGTCCACATCTCTCATATCAACCTCACCTCCTTTAAAGGGCACTGTTCTGTTACAATTCCCCCCACTGAACCACTCTCCGTTCTCAAAGTGGTCAGGGGTGGTAGTTCTAAGGAAAACAAGAGGTTTATGCTTCGAAGCTGTGACGAAGTTAAGAACCACCTCGAGCGCTTTGCGATAGGCATATTCAAATCCTAGCTCGGTTAAGTTCTTCCCCGGGCAGTAATGGCAGCCTAAGATTGTGTCATTCTCGTAGAAAATCGCGGTTTTGAGGAACCATTTACCACCAGCAATTACTGCATAATCAAGGGTCTCATACTGATCTGTCCATACCTTGTCAAGCTTGTCGAGATCAAGCTGGATTTCGGAAGTGGATATTCCATTCATGTCTTCGAAAATAGCAGCCTTGATGAGGAAAGGAGTCCAAATAACTGAAAGGGTGAAGTTGTGAGAAGGGAAATGCCACCTCTTGGACCGGTATTCTTCGTCATGGTACACTTCAACAGCTTTTGCGACCTGTAGGACACAATTTACTGAAATTTTATCAAACACCATTTGTGGGACCTTACAACTGCATACGTTAAACCAACATACGGTATTTGGTGCTATACAAGCGAAACATAGAGCAATAATTGGAGATAGTGAGACTACTCTTAACATGTCAGGTTTCGGGTATGGTCTTGTGGGACCTCCTTTAACAAAAACAGAAGGAAATAGTATTGTGGACCTGTGGTTGCAATATAACCAGTTTTTCAAGGAAAAGATACAACTCAAACAGAAACAGATAAAATACCAACAAAATCAAGACATGGAGAATATTGCAGAGACCCAGAACAAAAAGCATATACAGCTGTGTTAACTTTAAATTATCTTTAAGCATTAACCACATTTTGGCTGTATTTTGTATCAGCCTTATACTGTAGCAATTTTTTAACTCAAAGAGAAACAGATAAAATACCAACAAAATCAAGACATGGAGAATATTGCAGAGACACAGAACAAAAGGCATATACAGCTGTGTTAACTTTAAATTGTCTTTAAGCATTAACCACATTTCGGCTGTATTTTGTATCAGCTTTACACTGTAGCAATTTTTTGCTATTTACTGAAAATACTAAGAGCTTTATATTGTTTACAGTTAAAACTAAAACTAAAACGCGAAACGGGCAAATAGTCACTTACATTGTTAGACCGTTTTAACTTTCAACTCCTAATCAAGTGACTCAAATCCTACTCAGAACTCACCCTCTTTTAAGCAAATGGTGCTTTTGCACTTTCTATGAGTTGACCCCAACAAAACAATTCAAAATTATCTACTCCTATGGCAAACTAATGAGGTGATAATAATTAGACTACAACAGATTAAAAAAGTAGTTATTACATTTTATTCTCAATAATTACAAATCTAGGGAGGACATGTGAAAAAAAGAAAAGCAGCAATGATTCTTTACAAAATAGAACGTAAACCAGCCAAGAAAGGACTCCACAACCAATTAAAAGCAGCATTTGACCATAAAAATAGAAGCTGTAGTCCATATTCCACAAACGACAACTGTTTTTTTTATCCTTTAATAAATGTAGCATCAAGAAGACGTGGCAAGGAAGCTAAATTGCTAAGCCTTGGAATCCCTTTTAGCAAAGAGAAAAATCGTGAAGTAATTATTAATTAAAATAAATTTAAATCCTACCCCACACCACTAGTTATGTCATACACAGCACCCTATACCAATCGTGTGAAGGCACGGACACTATTGGGTGAAAGAAACAGAATAACAAGTAGATAATTTTAACTCACACGTAAATAGCGTCCATAAGATGAAAAAAATTAAAGTATTTTTTCTATTCAAGAAGCTTAATTTTTGGTGAAAAAAAAAAGTCATTTCAACAAGATAAAAAAAAATTGAAACATTTTTTCTATTCAAAAGGCTTGATTTTTGGAAAAAAAAAAAATCATTTCTCCAATTAAATTTTTTAGGTGGCTCTTTTATCAAATTTTGTCCCCACAATATGTCCCCACAACATAATTTAATTCACAGGGGCAACACTACTCAATTCCTAGAGAAAAAATTGCTAAGTTTTCATGATTTTGTTTAAGCAACAAGGAACATAAGAATGTGCAACGTTGACGTTCATGATAAGGGAAATTTTAGGGGTGTTTGGCAGTTGTGACTTAGATCACTTTCTTAATTATAAACAGTGTAAGACTCTTACATGCTACAGTAACAATTAAAAAAAAAGCTAAAGTATAAAGCTCTCACATGCTACAGTAAAAACAATTTTAACCAACAGTTCTAATGACCCTGCCAAACAAACTATTTGATTTTTGTTTTTTTTTTTTTTTAACTAACCCCATTTGGTATTGTTTTGAGAGTTTTTAAAAATATATTTGCACGTTTTTTAAGATATAAATTTTAAAAACTTTTAATAAGGTTCCAAAAAAAATTTCATTCCAAAATAAAACCATTTTCACCTATACTTATAAACAGTTATTTTATTTTATTTTTTTGTTTTCAATTTTTATGTACATAACAAATGTCCCTAATTAGTTTATTTCTTTATCAACAAATTAAGCAACTTATAACTATATAATTCTTTGAGTGGAGCTATAACTAGCCTGAAATGTAAAAAGTAGATAATAAGTTTAAAATATGATTGTGTCTTGATTGCGGATTTAGAATGATGATAATTTTTTTTTCTTTTAAGTCGAGACGGGAGTTTGGAACTATCAAACCAAGATAGAGTTAAAAGTATAAATTTATGGTTAGGCTATACTTCCATTCACTAGTCAATATTCAACTTTCATGTTAAAACAAAACATGATTTTTCTACTTAAATTTCTTCATCTCAAATTAAAATAAAACTCAATATCTGTCTTTTTAAAATCATGAAAAAATTGCTCAAATTCACGGTAGATTAGAGGGGTTGGAAATTATAATTTAGACTGTACCTGAGAGAGAATGCAGAGCAATGATTGTACATGATTACGTGAAATGGAGTCACCAATGAAGGCCCATGATTTGTTTCTCATTTGATCAAGAAATTTCCGAGGGTCGAACCTAGGAATTTCACAGTCCCTTGGATTCCATCTCCAGTAGAAGTACCCTGAATCAGGCCGTCCATTCTTCATGCAATTTTGATGAGATTCAATCACATGGCACGTCTCATTTGTGTATCTTGGACCTGATGAGTCTGGTATCCAATCTCCTTTGAATATGTCACACTTTTCTGGCTTTGCTTCTACTGGCTCTGCAATTTGTTTTTGTTTTTTCATGTTCTAAATTAGAATAATGAAACATGGTACTTCTATTTTTGACAAAATCAAGAGATTTTCAGATCTAGATCTTGCTTTTGAGATAAAATGGTTGTCATTTTGTTTTTTAGACCAAAAATAACATACTCAAAAAACAAAAAGGACAGTAATATGAGGAAAATAAAATTTGTCAAATTTAACAAAGAATTCAAGAGTGAGAAAGATTTTTTTTTTTTTTGAAATCCCATTTTCTTACATCTACTAACTAAATCAATAAATGTATATTTAGAGTTTTGGAAAAACTTTTTAGAGCCAGAAGTCCACAAACTTAGCTCTTAATCTCTTCCAAAAAAAAAAATGACCAACAAAAAGAAAACAAAATTTTTATTTACCATTCTGAAATGTTTGGATCTCATTCTCAGGAACATCAAGAGGAAGAGGGGTTTGATCATCAGGAGGAGGGGAAGGCACAGGAGTCTTTGTTTTCTGCTCAGCAAGAGGAGTTTCTGTGGAAAATCTGAACAAGGAATTGGAGAAGAAGAGCCGAAAAGCCAGACCCATTAACAGAAAAGACACTGCAAACTTCACCACCACATGCTTGCTCTTGTGTAGAGACAATGGGCTCGAATCTAATCTCATTTCCTTAACCATATAAGTTATGGATTATGGTGGAAATATTTGTTATAATATATATTTATATATATATATATATAGAGAGAGAGAGAGAGAGAGAGAAAGAGAGAGATGAGAACGTTAAGATTAGCAGCTTTTTTTTTTTTTTTTCTCTCTCAAAACCAAACAAAGAGTGTTTTTAGCAGGAAGTGGTTTGAGTTATTATTAAGGTGGTTGATGAAGTTTTAATGCAAACGACAGTGTTGTTGTCTGTACATGAGTTGTCTGACAAGCCTCGGAAGTGACCTAAAAATATTTGATTCTTTTAACTCGACAAATCTGCATTTCACTAGGATTCTCTCCCACCAAAATTATGTGGAGGCTAAATTCATGTCATTTACACATACAATAAGAACCCTGGGAGAATTGTTTATGTCATCTTGGTGGTGTACGACTGTACGTATCACCACTTTTCCTTTTCCATTAACAAAAGTAAATAGCAATTTTTCACAAGTATTGGTAATAAATAACAAATTTTAAAAATATTAATAAATAATAAATTTTTAATATAAATAATTTACTAACTTTTTTATTTACGACGTAAATAATTATTATCTACATAGAAAAGTTATATATATTATGAATTTGTTATTTATTATAAATATTTTTAAAATATGTTGTTTATTTTAAAAGTTTTAAAAATTTATTGTTTTTTTTATTCTTTTTAAAAAGGGGAAAGTGTGCTTCCGTTTGTCTGATAAGCCCAGCATATAATCTGTAAAAATAAAAAGTGTAACGTGATATTTGTTAAATGGGATAATGCCTTTGAAAAATATAATAACAAAGAATTTACATTTTGTAAATTAAAATTGCATATTTTCAATGTCATCATTATATAAAACTTATACTACATTATACCCTCATCTGTAGGGACAGTTTTTCACACAAAATTAAAGACAAACTAAAAAAATTACAAACACCCCAACATATATTTATATGTATATAGGGAGGGAGAGACTATAAAGAGGGGGAAAATTAGATAGAAAATTAAAAGAATCTCCAATATAATAAACATCATGTGAAGATGAGATTCGGAAACAATTAAAAAAAAATCAAATATGTATGTCCAAAATAAGTTGATTCTTCCATAGTTAACATCTGAATATTTTTAATTAAAAAAGGGGAAGGTGTTGGGAGAGATGGAATTTTCTTGCCTTATTAACCACATGGAGATTTATTATTTCCTGTAATGAGCTTAGCACTCAATTGTAAACCCAATACTAAAATTTTGGGTTTTTTTTTTTTTTAATGTGAGGTACGAGCTACATCTGAGCCAAGGAAAAGAATATATTTTATGTGACATATCTTGTGCAAATCAAGAAATTTTTGCTGTCCAATTCTTTCTGCCGCAAGTTGTAATGGGACACAAAGATGGACCTCATGCACATGTCCTGCTCTTCTTCCCACACCTTTGTTCTTAAATTTGCAGTGAATATTGCATAGAATCCTAAATGGGCACAGCTGGCTTGGATCTTTTTAACAATATTGACTTCTTTAAAGCAAACTTACATCATAATATATCATATGTGGACCACCTTTTTTTATTTCTATGTTCATTTTCTTTTTCAAGTTTTGGGATAGAATACATTGATGGTTTTGGACCACCTTTTTCCAAAACCATGCAACATCTCTCTCTCTCTCTCTCTCTCTCTCTCTCTCTCTCTCTCTCTCTCCATGTGAAGATAGACGTACTCTTGAAGTCATAAACTGTGCATCTTGTTTTGGATTTTTTTTTTTTTTTTTTTTTTTTTTTGCGTTTGTTCTTTACAATATTGAATTAGACTCTTAAAATTCATTAACTCTCTGCCAATACACATTTATTCTTTATATCTAGCTCTCCTCTTTCTTCACAATGACCTTAATCAAATTAAATTTGCTTGCATTGTTTGTATTTGATTCCTTGAACAAACATTTTTTTCTCCGTAGGAAATCCAGTGAGGTGCAACGTCCAAAATGGGTATTTGGTCAATATCAAGCTGAATGGCCAAAATCTCCTACACACAAAATAGAAAGAAATAGAAAAGAAATTAATTGATTAAAGCCACTTAATTAGATTTGTGCATCCATTGGTCAAATGTAGGTTTCTGAACCATATATTTTTAAATATATATAATATATATATATCAAACAGTCCGTGGACAAGAAGATGCCACGAATGCATGGTAATGGCATCCTCGTGGTGCTAAACAATGAGGACATTTTCATTTCTTTTTGGGTTGGCAAGGAAGGCATATTGTTTTTGGGGAAAAAAAAATATAATATTAGAACTAAGAATAGTCACTTAACAACAATTAGCTGTATATTAAATTTGATTCAGGTGGGACATGAGTAAATTAAGGTTATACGTGCATTTTAAGAAAGAGATCTTGTCTAAGAGAATAATCATTTAGCTTATATCATTGAGATATCACCATCTTTTTAAAGGCTTTAAGACTCTAAAGGTAAGATATGTGATTCAAATCTTAAAATGATAGTTGATCGGCAAAAAAATTGACAATATGTTTCTTAGTGAACTTTGTAACACATGCTTAAAGTTATATAATAATAATAATAATAATGATAATAATGATAATAAAGTTGTAACAATCTTGTTTAAAGAATATGGTATAAAAAATATAAAAAAAAATGACTCATAAATTGGGAAATCACAAGTTGTAAAAAAATGAAATGACTGAAACAGAGGGGCCACATTATGAGTGTACAAATTCTGTTCCAAGTATAAGCATTTGGAACCAATGCATAAAACTCAATGCCATTTATTTAGACTCTTTAAGATTTGTATGTATGACTAATTTTCACATTTAAAAAAGCATTGTCCATGTTCATTAATAAGGAAAGCAAAAGCTCTATAAAGCTTTCCATACCAACCACGTTATATCAACTTCTAGCGTCTATATATATTTTTATGTTTATCATTTTCCTAAGCACAAAAAAGAAAAGAAATAATTTTTCTGCAGTAGCACTTGCATATTTCTTGTCATCAAACATACTTTTTTTTTCGATAATATTATAATATGAAAAATCAGAATGGATAAGCAATTATATGTGAAATTCATCTATACAAAAAGAAAGCAACTTGTTTTGTAAATTTAAATGCCAACTAAAAAATGGTGGTTCTAAAAAAAATAGAAAAAATGGTCCAAAACTTAGAGGAGGGGAAGCTGGTTAAAAGTTTATTTGCAATAAAAACATGAATAATGCAACGACATGGGTTTTAAATTTTTTTTTTTATAAAACATTCAAAATTTATCTTATTTTATTACATAAAATAATAATCATTATAATAATTGTTAGTACCTATTAGACAAATAATCCTGAATTATTAGGCCTTCCAAAATCAAAGATCTTTCTTAATATTCCTTGAATTAGCGTGTGTAGTCAGTGATTGAATGACGTCTTAATTCTTCTTCTAATTAATTTTGGCTATAGTTTACTTAACACTGAAGGTGAGAGCATCGAAAACCAAGATGCATGCCAAAAAGGGTCTAATTTAAAATACACCACTGAATGATTCACAACACAAATTAATTGGAGTTTGAGGTTTAATCTAATGCCTCCTCCTAGCAGGATATGTGGAACTAATACAACTTTCTACAAGGAGGATTTGCCACAACTTGCTAAATAATTAAGAGAAATTAAGATGGGTGGCTTTCTTCATGGCCGGCCTTCTTCATGGCCTCTTTTGATATAACCATAATTTTTTAAAATTAGACAAATGGATGTTTATTGATAATAAACTAAGTTTAACTGATAAACTTCTTGCATTTATCGGTATTAAACTCGATAAACTCAAGTTTATCATTGATAAGTTTATCAAGTTTATCAATGATAAACTTGAGTTTACCTGATTAAACTCTTTGAGTTTATCAATGTTAAACTCGATAAACTCAAATTTGTCGCTAATAAAAAGTAATTTACTTAATTTTTAAAAGTTATGATCATTTTATCTTAAAAGTGCTTTTAAAAAGATCATTTACCTCTATATCATTTTAATCAATTGTTTAATTTTTTGTCAATTATAGTTTAACTTTTGAATAACCAAGATCTAATTTGTATTTAGAATTGATTCATATTTGTCTTAGCAATTGAGATAAGTTTTTCATTCATACATATTGCAAGTGATTTATTTTATTGTACGATATGTATCTTAGTAACTAAAATAAATAATTCCAGAGTAATTGATATTTTTATTTTCACATAAAATATACGTAACACAAATATATTAGTGTTACATAGAAATACATACCCTAGGGTACATGAATCTTTTACCGGCGGTTTTCACACATTCTCGAGAGACTGAAAATTGTCCAAAGAATATTTCATTAATCTATCCCAGAGAAATTTGAAGCTAACACGGGAATAATTATTGTTAAATTAACTATGCTCATAATTAAATTAAAGTAATTATGAACTTTAATTTGTGTGACTATAGAATCAAAGCTACACTCTTAATTTATATACATAAATTATAAGGAAGCTTTAAATAAATAATTTAAGCTTGTCCATAATTACATCCATTTACAATATAATTTTACTTTCAACTCTAGTTTTAATAATTAAAATTATGTTTAAATTTCTATTTAACTTCTCTAATTTCAAATATGTCCACGAGTTCTATTAATTGTCCAATAGTTTATAATCCTATAGTAATTATAAAAAATGATCTATTAATATATTATACGAATTTTGTTTGATCTTATTTGTTGTAGTACCAAATTAATACTTATCGAAATATTATTTTTACAATTTTTTTTATAAAACTTGTCTTCTTTTTTTTATATAAATTTTCCCCTACTAAATTTCATACGTTATATATAGAGGGTACGAAGAAAATAGCAATTTTTGGATTAATTAAAATTAATTCCAAAGATTTAAAAAAGGTTTAATAAATAACGTATTTAAAAAAAAATTAAATGCGTTTTGCGACTAAAATGATTAACATACCGATCTTTTTTTCTCTCTTTAATCTTCTCTCTACCCTCTCCTCTCTCCTCTCTCTCACTCGCTTTGTCATCCATTAATTCCCTTTCCTTTCTTCCTTCCTCGTTTCTCTATCTCTTCTCTGTGTCTTTAACCTAGATGATGAGGCTTGAGATCTCGGAGAAGAGCTCAACAAACACAGCAATCGATGAATTCCATCATCATTCTCTTCTCCACTGTCGACAGCTTCGCCTCATTGACGTTCCTTGAACCATACTGATGAAAATGTGTAGATTGTCGTCATTGTCGCTCTCCAGCATCAGCCGCACCGGAGATGGAGACGCATAACATGGTGGCTATGACAACCTGCACAGTTTTAGAGCCGTTGAGTTTGTGGTTTTAACCACAATTTGAATTATTTTGTTATAGTATTTTCTCTTATAAAAATTTAAATTTTTTATTTAAATCTATGAACCAAACAGACTCTTAATAAATCTTGACTTCGTTGCCAGCTCGAAGAGGAAGATTTCGAGGATGAGATCCAACAACTATCGTTGCCCATTGTCGATCTGCGCAGAGTAGCCATTGTTGTCATCCCATACACTCCAACAAAGACGAACCAGCGTTAGAGGCCTAACAGCTAACACTTGTTAAAAAATATAGACAACTTTAATTATAAAATTTTGCATTTGAGTTTTTTTAAAGATAAACTTATTATTTTAAAAAAAATTAAAGTTTAACAAGTAAAAAAATACTTAACAAATATTAAAATAATTATTAAATTTTAATTGTTAATAATTTTAAAGTCAAGATGTAACAAAAATTTAAAATAGATTATATAAAATGTTAATAGTTGAACGATGCAATTTACTCTTTTATCTTCTGGCCCGCGTGAGAAAGCTCTCGGCGTTAAGGCTGAGACTGAAGTCTGAAAAGGAGCTCGTAAGAAGGCCCTCTGAGCACCCATGATAAAGATGCGGGCCCACCATTGTCAAGTTTCAGTAGGAGTTCACCGCTAAGAGAAGTGTGGCGTGGTGTCAGACGGACCTACATGAGATCACGATGTTACCAAGGGACAATAGCGTACCATCTCTCCTAAAACGCTGGGCCCCTCCAGAGAGAATGTACATTGCCTTGGCACATTTGCACTGAATACACCAATAATTGGTCTTGCCTAGTTCCCCAATCTCTTTAGAAGTTCGAACCCTTTGGTTTCCCAAAAAAAAAAAAAAAAAAAAAAAAAAAAGGAAGCGAGAGATGTTTTCATAGCGTGAAAAAACGTAGCAGATTCACTAGGGATGTTTAACATGAAGAAATACAGATAATAATATAGTTAGGAAAAAAAATGATTAACCATATACAGTTAAAGCTTGCATAGCTCAATAACTTTACTCATAAATTGAAGGGAAAAAATTACAAACCAAGCGATATACAAAAGAAAACTGGAGCCAACTCAAAACTACAACAGAAAAAAGCTGAAAGAAAACAATGGTTTACAAATAGGCGCTGCAAAACGTGATATCCACCCATCCAACTTTAAATTTGCTGAAAAAACAATCCAAAAACCTATGGAAACCAAGCAAAAACTTCGCGGTTGAAGCATATTCGTTGTGTCTCCGACGATGTTTTGATACTGTGCAGGCCGGTAAAAATTTGCTCCAGATGGTCATTTTCATTCTGGCGTAGTTCAACTGGCACAACGTTTTCTACAAATCAGAAACTCTAGATTCTTGTTACCCCCTTCAAGTTAACTAGGAGAAACCACTTTCGGAGGTTTCATGCCAAATCCACGCTTTACCTTCTCAACACTGCTCAGGTTCATAAAGTCAGAAACAGGTGATTATGACGTTGAAATAACTCATGGAGTGTTGAATGACATATTTGGTAAGTAATACAATAAGAGATTCTATAGCAATCAAAGTACAAAATCATATCTATTGTCGTACGGTAGCCCGGGAAGATTCTGATAGATGCCCCAAAACCCAGGACAAGACAATGATAAAGATAGATAGAGCATCTTTGAAACTGTGAAATGGTAACAACTTAATAAATTAACATAAAGATAATCTAGCAAAAAAAAAAAAAAATCAACATTAAGATGGCTAGCTGGACTGTTCAGCTGACGACTACTTAACATGCAGAACGTGATGCATTATTTGATACGGCCACAATCATCAAATGCTTTGAAATGTTTTGAGCCAGAATTATCGTTCAAGATTAGACTTAAGATATTTAGAGGCTTTTTGTTATCATAAACCTAAAGACTTTTAACTCACAATATAGAGTAAGACTGATTTTTGGGACGTACATGCACGTTTCATTTTTTTCAACCCTTAGATGATGAGTCTTAAAACGATCCCATTTCACTGAAATTTTTGCCAGTTGGCCGCTGACACAAAAAACAATAATTTTCTTCAAAGGCTCAAATCAAATATGTCATCATCCAATGGCTGAAAATATGGCCAGCACGTTGCAATACTTCTCCCACATTTCATTAATTTTTCGCAACAATACCAAAGAAAAGACCCCAAAATGTATGCCGGAGCTTGTTGCCAGCCCTATTGCATAAGGTTACAATTCTATAAGTTAATCAGCCGCAAGGCTGAGCATCAAAAGTAGCTTTCGGAAAAAGAACCAACAAAGAAATAAATAAGGAATAACTATCAAGGACTAGGTTCTTACGTGGGGGCTAGTTTGCCGAGGCAATCCAGCTCTTCTCCCGTGTCCTCGTCCAGGACTCTCCCTGAAATTTCAATGATGTATGATCTATCTCTAGAAGTAGGCAGCCCACGATTAGCCAGCAAATCCAAGTCTTTTTGGTGAAGTTCTCTTCCGTTCACAAAAACACCAGTGTTCCCACCAGCACAGTTCTCTGGCATTGGATAATTAAATTCTTCAACGTATGGCTGCAAGAGGAATGAAAATCTCATCAATACGAGTCATATGACAGAGGCAAAAGCCTTTAAACAAATGCAGGTACACTAAGACTTGTTTAATGACAGATTGGTCTTACAGGGATTATGCCAAGACAAGGCCCGCCCATAATGCCCCAGAATCCAGCTCGATAATCATACCTGGTTTAAGCAATTAAAAAACATATCAATACAGTAAAACCCACGGAAAAGATTTATAATAATGCAACAAGATTTTTGAACAATTACAGAAAGAATAGATTGAGCCTAATATTCTGGCTTCTGCTGAAGATCATTTAAATTTCTTGGTACAAAAACCAATCACGATGCCTTTCGACAAGCACTATATTATTGCAAAACATCTTAACAGACTTAATTATATAGCATAAACAAACTCCGATGGCACTGTTTTAGAAGAAAATATGCTATTTATTAGCAAAGCATACTTGATTATATAGCATCGTCAGCAAATAATAAGCACGATTGAATGCACACATGCCTTGCAATGCATTTATCCCAGTTGCTGAAACTTACCAATAATCTCCAGGATGGATTGTTCCAGCAAGCTTTTGAGCCTTCTTTACTACACGGTCTGTTATTGGATGCCCATTTACAGAAACATTGATTTTTCCACGTTCATCTGCTTGATTGGATCTTGAAAAATCTTTAAAGCTCTTTTTGATGTTGGCAAAGAAAGATTCACCACCTTTGTTTTCTTTAATCTGATCATCTGTTCTAGTTCCATCTCCTGAATCTTGAGAAATACCAGTATTTGAGTACTCATTGAACGAAACCTCCATTTCAGTTGCATGCGACGCCTCTTGTAAAGAATTTTGTCGCGAGGTGATTTTATTTGGTTTCACCTTGTCTTGATCGGAGCGACCACTTCTGTTTCCTTTCCCCAATCGGTTCACCAAATGATTGTTGGATGAGAAGTCAAAGTGCTCTTGCAAGGGTGAGCCGGGAGGTGGCGGAGACAAATTGGCTTTGGTTGGCTGCTGAGCAGAACCGATAACCTCTCTTTCAGCAGTAGGAACTTCTGGGCTATTTTCATCCTCTGAGGTACAAGGAGATGATGAATGAAAGCTTTGCATCTCCTGAGGCTTGCTTGAATTTGAGTTCAAACCAGGGCCTACTGGCAGCGAAACATGTTCTCTATCCATTGCTTGAAAATCATAACCAGAATTATCATAATCATCTGAAGAGAAATTAGCATAAGTCCGGTTCATATGGCCATGGGAATACAACAATGTCTCACCTTGAACCACCTCATTAAAGCCATTACTAACCTCCGTAGGACTTTGAACTTTTTCTGAATTAGCAAAGAAAACAAATTTTTTGTTAATGATAGCAAGATTTATTACAGTAGAGCAAGCCCCACACCTTACTTTGTGTTGACCTTGCACCATTAGCCTTACTTTCTTGGGTAGTTTCAGAACTTCAAAGCAATTACTACAAGTTAGAAATGGAGCTCCAGCACCAACGGGATGGCACCGTCTGCCACTTGCAAGCGTCACCCTCCGAGCCCGAGAACGACCATAACCCATTTCATGGTTGAGATTACTCGGCCACCTCGTGTGGGATTGTACAACATGTGAATTGGAATGCACACCTGTTCTTGATTTGCTAGGATCGGATGGACCAATTACCCCGGGGTTTTCATGATGGTAGAACATGGGATTGCTAGGGACATCACCAAACCTTTTATTGCCAAAAGCAGAGGGTGGAACAGGAGCTGAAACACGCCTGTATTTTTCATAGCAATGGAAACAAGAACAAGAAGGATGGTGAAAGGTTGCATTGTATGAGTATGGCTCAAAAGGTTCAGGATTATTCTCCATGTACTGTCCAGAAAAGTACGGATGAGAATGTTGTTGGTATGGCCTAGGAAAGTGATGGGGACCTCCATTTAGCATTTGGGAGCCAAAAGGATCCCCAAATCCAGGAACATGATTCGGATAATGCGTGGAAGGATAAAAGCTATGTGGTATTTCATACCCATTATTATAAGGAAAAGGTTCAGCATAATGACTGAAATTAGGGGATCCAGTGACATGTTTATCAGGTCTAACGTATTGCATAAAAGGCCTATTAGACCCTGACGAACCATCTGGATACCAAGCATCGGAACCACCACAAGGATCAGGAGGTATCATCCGTCCATCAAGAGGAACTTTCTCTTTAGGTTTGTCAAGCACATCACAGGACCGACCAAGCTGTTCCCTCAGCTCGTCCAGCTTCTTCAGAAGCTCAGCTCGATCTTGTTCAAGATACTGAGATCTAGACCCATCAGGGACACCATGTTTCCTCACCGATTCACCAAAACCATGAGAGGCGCCCACTTTGCAATTTGATGGACCCTCATCCGGATAATGCGAAGTTGAAAACCTCACACCTTCAACCTCAACTCTTGTGCGCCCCCTGAAGTCTTCTGTTTCACATGTATCCCCCATTTTCCAATTCGTCATCCTTCCCGATCTTCGGAACTCCCTTGTTGAGCCAAGTTCCGAACTCGGATCCCCAAGTTCTCTTCCCCGGGCATCATTATCCGCCACTTCATGTTTTCCATTTCTGCTCATATCAGGACCATTCTCAACCACCCATTCATCAGCTGTAGCTTTAGACTGATTCTTATAAACCTCAGCATTTTTGCCATCTTTCTTCTTAAACTCGAAATGACCCTGATCGCGTCTCAAAGAAGCAGAAACTGACATAACATCTGAGTTAGAAGCGTCACACGACTCTACTGCCCTTATCTCCAAGGAATTCTCCAATTTAGCAGAACCTCCACCATCTTTTTCGTCATCTGACTGCTCTGACAGAGCATCCCCCTCTTGACGCTTAGTTTTTGCTGAAAACCAGAATTAAAAAAAAAAATGAACTTTCATCGCCAGAATTAAAACCCCCTTCTTTCAAAATAAAAATAATATTTTTATCGTTTAATGATTAAACCTCAACTCCAAGTAAGGCCAAAATGAATTTTTTCCAAATTAAACTGAAAATTACAAGAAAATCAACAAAATTGCAAATTCACCTCTTTATTAAAGAAATAGGTGTTAAGGTTATGAAACAGTCCGATTGCGAGATTAAAAATGAATTTTTTTTCCCTCTTTTTTTTTTCCCTTTCAAGACTCAATTTTCTCAGCAACAAAAGGAAAAAAAAAAAGCTAGAAAGAAGGAAAATAGAAGAAAGCACACCTCGAAGAACAGCTCCACAACCACCGCACTGGTAGACGGAGTAATCGGCCAGCTCCGGAAGAAGATTCTCGCACTTTGGGCACCGAACCAACCGCACTTTACTCGAGTCCGCCATAGCAGAAACTCGAACCAAAACCAGAGAGTAGAAACGATAGAAAAAAAGCGGAAACAGAACCGAACAAAAAATAAATATCCAGTCAGTCAACGTTTGGTAGCCGAGAAAACGAGAGAAAGAAAAAAGCGAGAATGTCGTTATCAAGATGAGCTTTCTTTTTTTGTTTCTTTTCTTTTTCACACACACAAGAGCGGAAAGGAAAATGTGTTCGTTTTCTCTTCTCTTCCTTGTTTTATTTTCCGTCGAGCTTTCTCAGCAAACAAACAAGAGAATGACTGTGTGCTTCTGAGAAATGTATTGGTAGAGACAAATGAGGAATTTCTCGGAAAACTATAGGGAGAGAACAGTAAGGTAGAGAGAACCTAGAAATTGTGGAAGTTGCTCTGAAAATTCCATTCGAGCATGGTTATTGTGTTCAGACAAGATACACACTACCTGTTGTTTTCGTTTCGTATATTTATTGGAATGTTTATAGTACAGTTGGTAATTGTGTGGTGTTGTTTTGGCATTTATTTTAACGGTTTGATTTTTTTGAATAAAAGTATCACTTTTATATGTACATAACATATAGTTAATATTTTAATTTGATGGTTACAATGCTATACTCTGGCTTTATCATGGAGTAAAATTACAAAAAGTATTTTAGAAACATACTTAGAATTTTAAGTTAGTATTAAGAAGAATGTTAACAATATTTTTATTTTCATTTTTTTCTATTTTTGTATTCAAAATCTAACACATAAATTTGCTAATATAAAAAATTATTATTTTAATAAAAAATAGGATAGTAAATTCTATTAGTCACATATTGTGTGCAAAAAGTGAGAAAAAAATACTACTAATAATTTAAAAATTAAAACATTTTATTATATAAAGCTTTATATTATAACAAAATTTTACATCTATTTACACCGAAATAGATTATCAAATAAAATTCGTTCTCCATCTTGAAAATTATCCTTTTTCATTATTGACCATTCTTATCACCGTTTATTTTTTATTATTATTTGAGAGAGACATTTGCAGGATCGATTTCCAATGTTTCAGGGTAAATTATATTCCCAAGGCGAAAAAAGGAGAAATCCAAGGCATGACGCTACGAACGACGCCGTTTAGAAAACGGAAGAGTGGCAAAACGCCGTCGTTCTGCGTTTCCAATCGCCCGAAAGTAAAGCGAAAATCGGCAATTTTTTCGGCGGGGACAAAAGAGAAGGGACCGTTACGGGCGGCCCCACTTTCTACTACTCGCACCGCGGCTTTGCCGTGTACTTTTGGGAGTGGAACGAGCAAAAAAGGGGAGCGTCATTATCAATTCCAAGTCTTTGCCTTCTTTCCTTTTCTTTTTTCCTTTTTCTCTTTAACTTTATTCGTTTGTCCTTTTTCGTTATTGGCAAATTATTCTGGGTGCCCCTTGTTTCCGTTTGGGGTTTCTTGCTTGTGACGGGTGAGAAAAAAAAAGTACGGATTTGGACCATGTGAAAAGAAGTGAAGAAAATTCTTGTTTTTTAAACAAGAAAAAGTGAAGAGAGAGTGAGAGGAAAGGTAAAACGAAAATCTTTAGTCTGACAAGTCTCGAGCCCTTATCTGACTAGTCCTCCATACGATTATCTGTCTCAACCCCCACCAAACTCTTGGTGGACCCTACTCATGTTACCACTACGACTTTTTTTTTTTTTTTTTTTTTTTGTGGCTCTCGACCTTTTTGGTCCAATCACTTGCATTTACAATGGAGGTCTACCGGGGTTTTGTTATTTATAATTTTTTATTTTTACTTCCAAGATGAGATGTAGGTATTTGATAATCATTAGTTAAAAATTTGTTTATTGTAATATATAAAATTTTTACATTGTAATAATTTTTTTTTTTACTATAGTATATAAAAATTTTACACGATTTATAACTGAGTTGTGGTGTAAACCATTTTATGCCAAACATCCTAATACAATCTCAACAAGGTTTTTAAGTGGTTTTAAGTAGTCCCATCCAAACGGAATGATTGCCTAAATACACTAAAAATAATAACAATAATTTATAATTCAACAAAATTAAAAACTAAAAATAACTCAAAAAAGAGAAAAAAAAAAAAAGCTAAATCCAAACAAATCATACTTGCAATTCCAAATCTCATGATAAAATCAGAAATCGAACGTATAAAACCATTAAAAAAAAAACCATTCTTGGTTTTTTTGAATAAAAATGTTGTAATCAACTGCAAAATCCTATGTAGGTAGGCTCTGTTTTGATTTAGTACTCTATTCTTTTTTACCATTGATATCAAATTTAAGGACTTTATAATCTCGTTAGATCAATTTCTAAAGGTAGAAAAAAAATGCCCCTCACCGTAGCTTTTCCCATTTATTATTTATTTCTTTTATTTTCTAGTCTGACACACTCACATCAGTTTCACTTCCCTCTGTTTTTTACTTTTTGAGAACTTAATGATAGTCACTGTTCACACTTTTTTAATTATTATTGTCAATATTGGGCTTTTTTTTTTTTGGGTTTGGAGGTTAACAAAATTTTGATGTTTGCAAGCTGGAAATCTTAATGTCACAATAATGTGAGGGGAAAAGAGTCTCAGTTAATGGGTTGGACTAGGCACTCGCATGTTCTAGAAATCATGCTAGTTTGTACCAATTTATGAGACGGGGGATAAAACAGCTTAATTTGGTCGGGGAGTTCTTTAATTGGAAAAAAAAAGTTGGGAATTGTTTGATTTGATCTGACACATTGAAAAGAGTTGGATGGGTGTTTCTTGTACCAAAAGAAGTGCAAACCACCCCACATGCAGGCAAAAGGAGTTTCTTAATGGAAATTTACCCCCTTGAAGGAAGTTTCCCTCTTCCTTTTCTCTTCTTTTGCCTTTCGTTGGGAATGAAAAAATCATTGGAATATTTGCAATTAATATGATTTCAGTTCTAAGGATTGTTCTAGTAGGTGGGGAGAAAAATTCCCACACCAATGACAAGAGCATAATATGCTTGAAGATTAGAATTGCAAATTGCATCATTATACTTGTGAAACTTTTAGTGGCTGTTTGGCTGTGGTTCTAACCACGCGGTTTCCAGCACAAACTTAGTTATAAACAGTGTAAAGCTCTCACATGCTACAGTAACAATTAAAAAAAATTACTACAGTGTAAAGCTCTCACATGCTACAGTAAAAGTAGTTTTAACCACTAGTTTCTACCACCCTTTCAAACACCCTATTAAAGATTCTAATATTTGTGTCGTGAATTATGGAAGAGAAATTATATACTCCTAAATCTTAATAAGGTGTTTAAAAGATGTGGTTAGAACTGAAACTTTTAAATTGAAAACTATAACATGTAAGAGTTTTATACTGTAGCTTATTTTTTTTCTGATCATTGTAATATATAAAAGCTTTATACCATAATAAAAAAACAATTTTAGTTAAAGCTGATTTTGGTAAGGAACGTGTAAATTTTATACTTTCATAATAAAACAATATACTTGTGAACTAGTATTGGCACAGACCTCCACATCATAGAACGAGGAGTTTCATATACTCCAAAATTTTACTCTCTCGTGAAAAAGCAAACTGACAAGAAGCCACTTCACATGTTGTGTTTGTTACGTAAAAATTAAGATTATTTATCCTAGCCACCCATTTGGTGACAAACTTGGATTGAATATTTTATATGGGACAACAATATATATGGTATCATCAATCCTTTAGACTGAATTTAAATATTTCTACAATTCATAGACCACTTAAACCCTTCCCCTCCTCTACTGACTACGGAGGTCTAGTATCGCCGGAGCTCATTAGAGCCGCTATCCCCCCTAAATCTCTGCCGAAGCCACCCATCCACTTTCGAAGCTTGTTGAGGCTGCCCACGCCACAAAATAGTCACTTACCGTCCCTTACCATAATCTAACTTCGTGCACCCATCCCTGCGAGCGTCGCCTCACACCGCCCCACGCTACCGTTGCCATCCCCTCCCCCCTTGAGCTTCTTTACCATCCAAGGCTCATCCCACGTGCTCCATCCTTGTATCCATGGGCAAAAATGTCGGTCAAAGTTTTAGCATTTTTGGGTACCATAATATCATTGAGTAAAAACATTCTGTATAAATTTCAAGAAAATATCGACAAATATTAGTAAATATCAATTTGGGTGAGGTTATATTGTATTCTATACAAAATTTTTGATAGTATTGAAGAAATATTGGATATATAAATATATATGGAAAAATATTAAGAATATATATAAAAAAATCAGTGGTTATGTTTTTTTTAATTTATCGATTCATCGATGATCTATAAAATTAGTAAGTACTTTCATCTCTTACTGTACGCAAATTTTAAAAACAATCTGGCTACTGCATTCAATACTTCCTTCTTAAATAACATGTCATTGGTTTTTTTTTTAATTATTATTATTATTGAAGATAGATTTCTAATCCTGTGTGAGCATGATATGACTTAGTAGAAGACAAGGAAATCCATCATCAATCAGAAAGTATGATCAGTAAGTAAAGAAAATTGTAAAAAGATAAATTTGTTGATCACGGTTTGATCTTTGCGATCATGTTGATTATAATGAAATAAAATAAGATCAATTAGATAAACAAATATAAATAGAATATTAAAAGTAAATAACTATACCAAAATTTATGCTTTACTTTTAACATAAAAACTACTTTCACAACTGAGATAATATAACTATGTAAAAATAAGAGTACAACGATGAGCAAAGAGAATATAAATTTTTGCAAACGTTTTTTTCTTGGGGCTTTTTTTTTTTTTTTTTTTGGCTAAGCTTAGCCCTATTCTCGGGCTAAACCGACCACTAAAGTTAATAACTTACACTTGCTTAAATGGATGGGACGTGCCCCTCTACTTTTAAAAAATCATAGTTTTTATATTATCAAAATCTCTTATAAAATTTGATTAGAATTGAAACTTTTAAATCAAAAATATAAAAAAAATTTATATTATAGCTTAATTTTTATGGTTATTGTGGTATTTAAAAGTTTTATTTTGCAATAACTAAAAGTTTTTGTTATTTATATTCTAAGTTATAACAGAATTTACCAAATATATATATATATATATATATATATATATATATATATTATTATTATTGGGCGATGCTTGACAGGCAGAGGGCTTTGGAGGCCCAAGCCGGACACAACAATACTTTTGTCTAACATGTATAAAATTTGACCGGTAGAGCAAAGAGTCGTTTGCAAATGATATTAGATATTTTCGCATAGTTACAGTACTAATATTTTTACCTTTGATCGCAACCTAAACAAGGCCTCCAGGCTCTGTCAATTATGTTTGCAGAGAAGAAGGCAATTTTTGCTTAAAAAATAGTTTTTTAAAAATATTAAGGCTTTTAATTTCAATTAGTATTATACTTTCTTAATATGATAATAAGCGTGGTTTAAAGTATTATGTTAAAAGATGTGTTTATTGACACCTTTTGTAATACGTTTTGCACACTTTTGTTAAATAAGTTTTATTTATTATTATATTGTTTATTAATAAATTACTTTTAAGAACAAAAGTGTTTTAGAAAAATATTTATTACACACCTTATCTTAAATATATATATGTATAAATATATTCACTTCTAAAAAATTAGTGTATTATTTTATTTTGTCCAAATGAATAGAGACGGATTCTAACATAAAAGAGTCTCCTATAAAAAAAATATGCGGTTAATTTTTTTCAAATTTTTTTTATTATGGTTTTATATATACTAATTATAATTATATATATCATTGCAAATTATTTCATTCATAAAACTATAAATTGTGTGCTCTAGTAAAAGAAACTATACTTTCGTTTGATATAAAGAATATGATATTAAAAAAAAAAAACTATTTTCCTCTTCTTGTTTCTAACTGCAGGAAATACAATGTGTTTGATTAATATATAAACCCTTTCCATTTTACTACAGATTTTTGTTTCCTACAATCTAAAGTTTGACATAAACTAAAAAAAAGAAAGTGTTTGAAAAAAATGTAAATTTATTTGGTGGGTTGGTGGAAAAAAGAAAACAATAATACTATTTAAATAGAGGGATCTTTTTTATTTGAAGAGATGTGTAAGAAGTAAAATAAAAGATGGTTGGAAAAAAGTGCTTGAAAAATAAAATAAACAGTGTTAATATAAAAGTACGCAGGATGATAATGCGTCAAAAATGATTACTTTTTCAAACATCTAATTCTACTATATATCAAACACAATATAGGTTTTAGGGCTCGTTTATTTTGAGAATTTTTTAGATTATTTGGATTCAAATTTACATTGAGTATTAAGAAACTTTTGAATACGCATTTGTTTTCTCTAAAATCTGAATCCTTTGAGTATTAAAAATCTAAATGTCTGTTTGATAAATAGATTCGAATTAGTGATTTGATTTGAATTAGTGTAATTTGAATTAAGATTTGAATTAGTGATTTGAATTGTTATCTGAATTAACGTTTGTATATACATTTAAGTTTTAATCTAAGTATAGAATAAAATTGAAATTTATGTTTGGAGAGATAGTGAAAATAGTTTTTAATTTATCAACAAATCTAATAAAGTCTTAATGTTAATAATCCTTAAAAATATGCAATATGGATCTTAATTTATTCCTCTCTTCAGTAGGAATACAATGAAAAAAGAATCATTTCAATTGAATAACAAATTAAAAAGTTATGATTTTTTCCCTCAAATGTAGGAGAGATAATTTTAGTTTTTACTGTAATAGAGATATACGAGTATCAAAAGTTTAGGGGGAGTTAAAACTCTAAAAACTTAAATTCTTGATACTCAAAAGATTCAGATTTTGAGGGAAACAAACACATATCCAAAAAATTCTTAATGCTCGAATCTAAATTTGAGTTCAAAGAATTCAAAGAGTTTTCAAAACAAACGGACCCAGTTTTCAGAGTTATGACTCCTCCTTAAACTTTTGATGCTCGGATGTCTCTGCTACAGTAAAAACTAAAATTTTATGTTCTATATTTGAGGAAAAAAATCATAACTTCTTCATTGGTTATTCAATTGAGATGATTCTTTTTTCATTGTGTTCCTAGTGAAAAGGGGAATAAATTAAGATCTATATTGCATATTTTATGATCATTAACATTAAAATTTTATTAGATTTGATGATAAATTAAAAATTATTTTCACTACCTCTCTAAACACAAATTCTAATTTTATTTCATACCCAAATTGAAACTTAAATGCACATCTAAACATCAATTGGGATAATAATTCAAATCACAAACATAAATTTTAATTTATTAAAAGGTGTTTAGAATGGTGATGGGAACCACTTTTACTGTAGCATATGAGAGCTTTACAATGTAGCAATTTTTTAATTGTTACTGTAGCATATGAGATATTTATATTATTTATAACTGAGTTTATGGTGAAAACCACGTGGTAGAAACCACATGATGAGAACCATTCTCAAACACATAATAAATTATGTTAACTTAAATTAAATCACTAACGTGAATCTCTTTAACAAATGACCCGTCATCTAATTCTATCATGACCTCAGTTTTTCTGTCCATTCAAGCGTGCCCAATGGATCATCAATTCTTCTCTTCGCAAGCAATTACAACTCGTTCTTCTGAACCTTTTTCCTAAATTTAAGTGAAAAGACCACTTGAATAATCAAACTGTACGTCATGACTCAGAAGCAACCAGGCTTCACAAATCACAATAAATTAGTGACTTTTTTTTTCTTACTTGTTACGATAAATTAGTGACTTGACCTTGCTTGCTGCATTCTTTGCTGAGGAATCACATGGAAGAATCATTTTTCTGGTTTGAACTTATCAAGAATTATTCCAGAATTATAAAGAAATATTTAAGATCAGTTGTAAATATTTGGGAGAAGGCTTCACACAAATAATTTGAATTATTTTTATTTAAAATATTATAACATATAAAAATTTTATAACGCAACTGTTATGAATTTTATACTATAATAATTAGAATGGATTGTTTAAACCATAGTACCAAATAAGGTAATACCAATGATTCTTTTCAGGTTGCTTCATTTTTGTATAATGCAGTACTAAACCAGCAGAACAATGCCAAATTTAGATAAAAGTCATTGTTTCCAAAGCCCTAAATGCTTTGGTCTAAAGTATAATAAGGTTTTCCCTTCCAACTTCAAAGAGTTGGTAGCTCTGATATGTATAGTCAACGCCTAGTCGTGTAAATTAGTCTGGCTGACTTTGACAAATTTGATGATTAGTTGAGTTCCTAGTATTAAAATATATAACTTCTAGATACTTTTAAACAAAATCCTTTTTTTTTTGGGGAAATCGCCAAGGTTAGATTGAAAATTTGGAAATACAATAGGTTTTTGGAAACAAACTCAACTCTTTTGGAAACAATGATTAGTTTTTAATGCATGTTAATTAAAAGTTTTATAGAAAAAATATATATGTTGTATATTAAGTATTTTAAAATACTTTGTTTTGAAAAAAAAAATATTAAGTAAGCTATAATATGTAAACTCTTTTGGAAACAAACTCAACTCTTTTGGAAACAATGATGTGTTTATAATGCTTGTTAATTAAAAGTTTTATAGAAAAAAAAATGTTCTCTAATTTTATAGCTAAATAAGTAAGAAAAGTATTAAAAAACGACTCGAAAATTCGGGTTGTGATACTAAAAATTCTCAAGCGTCACATGTGTAGTGGACAAGGCTAGTGACGCTTTTCCACCAAATGTTGTATGAGCAGCGATTTGTTGGTCACTATTAAGGGTGGCAATTCGTGTGGTTGAGTCGAGTTGAGGGTCAATTTTTACATAAACTAGCTCGATACTAATTCAACCCGTGATACGAACAGATTAATAAATCTCAATACTAGCATGACCTAATATTTTTTGTCAAGTGGAGGAGAAACTTTACCAAATTTAAAATTTGCCCCAAAGTTTATAAAATTTTGCCCCAAAATTGGCAAAATTTTTATGCAATATTGAGTATTTTAAATGTGTAAATTTTGTGAGTTGATTACCCAAAAATTTGTAAAATACTCTTAAAATAAAATTTATGTCACATTGATAATAATTTTTGTGATGTAAATTTATAAAGAAAGATATGTTAATTTAAGAAGAAAATTATGCCATAATTCTATACAGTATGAAAATTGTCCATTAACAAATTAGATTAACTGATGAGGATTTTGTATATATAGTCCAACAGTTGTTAATGTAAAAAGACACAAAGAAATAATGATACAAAATACAGTGTAAATATACAAAAAAAGTACAATATATATAAATAAAGTACTGTGATAAGAGTTAGTCAGTAAAGGTAAAAAGTTCATTAGTATAGTTTTAGACTGTTAAAGTAAATATCTCCTCAATTTTATACTTAATATAGCAAAAATACAATGTAGTGTAAATTTACACTGTGAAAAAAGATTGTGAAGCCCACCATGGGACACCCAAAAGGTGGACAAAAGGCTACGTCACCCCTCTAGTTGCACCTGTTATATTCAAGTGGAGGAGAAACTTTGCCAAATTTAAAATTTGCCCCAAAGTTTATAAAATTGAAAAAAAAAAAAAAACCCCCTTAGTGGTAAACTTAAGAAAAGTTGTCATCATTTTTTTTAAAGAAGCTTGGAAAAAAAAAAAACTCTCATTTTCTCCATTCTCAAAACTGGGTCCAATACCCCATTTTCTCTCAAAGATCTTTCAAAAATTACAATTTCCAATCAAGTTTTGATCAAGTTCAAGGAGGGAGAACCAAGGTTAACAACTTTTCAAGGTAAAAGTCATACTTTTACTAAGTAAATTTGGTGATTTTGTCTTGAGTTTTGGTGGTTTTTGATATATATTTTGTATGTTTTGTGCTAAGAAGTTTTTGCCAAATCAAGCTTTTTTTGCGAAGGAACAAAAAGCTAGTGAAGCCACTTAAGTAAAATCTAAACTTTTCTTTAAAGTTTGTTCTTTTTGGAAGTCTTGTATGTATTTGATAAAGTTTAGACTATCATTTGTATAAAAGGATTTTGTAACATGACTATGATACATGATATGGGTTAGATGGTGATGGGTATGAATAGGAGCTAAGGTTAAGGATTTTTAAGGGAAAAAGTTTATAAATGTGATTTTTAAACAAAACTTGATAAGTTTACAAGAAAAAGGATTTTAATGTGAATAGAGGATAATTTGCCTCCTTGGTATGAACCTGTGAGCTACTGGTAACTGTGAGGAAAGCAAAGTTTTGAAAATTTCAAAAGGGGCTCTATTGAAAAAAAAAATTGTTTTAAGGGGTCGTTTTGAAAAAGGCCAGAAAACCCACAATGCAATTCGAATTTTAGAAAAGTTAAAACATGTAAGTTCTAGAGAAATTGTTTTAAGGGGTAGTTTTGAAACACGCCAGAAAACCTACAGGGCAATCCGAATTTTAGAAAAGTTAAAACATGTAGGTTCTAAAACTCACTGAAACTGTTAAGGAACATGAATAGCTTATAAAAATTATGCTCGGTTTGTGAGATATGAATTTTACGAATTATAACTACAAAATTTTGAAATTTGTGTTAAAAAGGAAAATGTTTTAAAACTTAAAAAATGTGACCCAAGGACTTTAAAGAGTTATAATCCTTACGAAAAACAGAGCCCAATAATGTAAAATGGTCGGTTTTGATCCGGGGGCAAAATTGTCAAAATTTTCATAGTTTAGGTTAAAATCGTAAAAGTTTTGTTAAAGTGGGTTTTTCTACAAAAAAAAAAAAACCAATGCCTCGTTTTCTTTGCACTATTACAAATAAGCAAGACAATCCAGGTTTTAAACTAAAACGAGTTTGAAAAGCTTTTAAGGCCCGTCAAGGACAAAATCGTTTTTTTGCGAAAACACTCCAATGGACCCCGAAATGTCCGAGATAGAAAAACACCCCTTAGTGAGAATTTTATCATATTCCATTAGTGATAGAAAGACAATGTAAAATAAGAGAAAATAAGTTCTGTTACGTTTAGGTTTTTAAGAAAAACTGACTTATAATTAGATTAAGTATTTAAATGTCAAAGTTCTTATATCGACAAGTAGTCAGTAACAAACATGTTAACTATTGATGCAATATTGTCTAGGTGGGACACTTAGGTAGATAACAAAGGAACGAAAACTTGGTTAACGCTGTGCCAATTCTAAATAAGTTCAAATGCCACCTACAGTGTGGAATCAAAGGTTTTTAAATAAAAATGTGCTATTTATATCCTTAATTAATTGCATTTGTTATGCACTTATTAAAAGTTATTTAAACATTTTTTATAGTATGTCACCTAATAAATGTACTGGAAAAATAATACACCAGAAAGAATAAGTAAATAAGTGTCACACTAACTCCCGACCCAAGAGAAGATTTAAGTAAAGAATGTTACTATGATCTCGGTGTTACGATGATTTTGCGTATACAGTGTGAACACCTAGGTCCATAGTTCAAATAAGGATTAAGGAATGAATAATTAAGTTCATAAATAAGTATAAATGAATCATGCATTTAAATAGAAAATTGTTTTGTGGGCTATATTTGGACTTAATGAGCAATAGCTCACCTAGATATTTCATGTTATAGCAAATCCATCCAAGAGGTCAAAATAGAACCGTTGTTGAGCTGGCAGCGATAAATGAGCAAATGCATAGTCAATGATATAGATATCACTACAAAAATATATATGTTGTATATAAGTATTTTAAAATACGTTGTTTTGAAAAAAAAAATATTAAGTATGCTATGATGTGTAAACTCTTTTGGAAACAAACTCAACTCTTTTGGAAACAATAATGTGTTTATAATGCATGTTAATTAAAAGTTTTATAAAAAAAATGTTCTCTAATTTTATAGCTAAGTAAGTAAAAAAAGTATTAAAAAACGATTTAAAAAGTCGGGTCGTAACACAAAAAATTCTCGAGTGTCACATAGGTAGTGGACAAGGCTAGTGGCACTTTTCCACCAAATGTTGTATGAGTAGCGGTTTGTTGGTCGCTACTAAGGGTGGCAATTCATGTAGGTGGGTTGAGTTGAAGGTCAATTTTTATATAAACTAGCTTAACATTAACTTGACCCGTGGTACGAACGGGTTAAGAAATCTCAATACTAGCATGCCTATGCTGACACGGGTTGACATAAACACGACCCATACTAGCCCGTTACTTATGCAACCTATGAAACACTAATGACCCGCAACCCGTTAATGACTTGTAACCCGTCAATGACCCTACTAACCCGCACTAACCTATGACTTTTTTTAACTTTGAATTTACACTAATATAATATGAAAACAAACATCAAACAAATTTTCTCAAAATCAAATAAGTTCCATACTATAACGACAAAAAATTAAGTCCCAAAATTTTTCAAAACATCCAACAAAATAGCAAGTCCAACACCAACAAAATAACAAGTCCAACAAAATAAAAAATGTCAAGTGATCAAGCTAAAATCATCTTCTTATTGTTTAAGAGTTAAACTTAATTTAGTTTGAAACATGGTTTAAAATTAAGTAAGATAGAGTTTTGTCTTATGGGTATATTTGATAATAGAAGAAAATATTTTTAAAAATATTTAAATAATTATTTGCGATTCAAACGGTTTAGTGTCATGTGGATTGACCGAATATAACCCGCTTTTGAATAGATCAGTTTTCGATTGACACTAAAATGAACCGTAGTTAATTTTTTTACCCTAAGCCGTAAAAAGCATCTCAAGTTTATGTCGTGTCATCGTGTCATAACGTATATTGCTCTAGTAATTGCCTTTGCCTCTTCTTGTGGTGGTTATTCTACCCTCTCTGTTATTGGGTTGTTTTCTCATCAAAAAATCCGTTGTGTGCCCAGTTATTTTATGTTATATTTAGCTTTTATGTTTCTCTAATAATTGTGTGGTTACTTTTGCCGTTTATATGTTTTCGCCATGTGTTTTGGTTTTGCTTAAGGTTTTGTTGTGTATTAACAAAATTTTTTTGCCATCTCTAATGTAGGTTGTTTGTTTAGTCCGCTTTTTTGCAGTGTTGTAGGTGGTTTTTTTACTGTAATTTTCTCCATAAGCAGTGTTGTAGGTGGTTTTTTTACTGTAATTTTCTCCATCTTGACTGATCGTGTTTTTCTATCAATAGTGGTCTTATTGAAAGAGTTATTTTTATGCTCAATATTTGACGTATTTTTATTATTTAAAATTTGAATTATTATAATATTTTAGGCTTAAATTATTAGTTTAAATTGATGTTTCAAACACTTTTTTTGTTTTAACGTTGGACAACAAGCCTAGAGAGGCATCAAATCTAGTCATCTCTGCGGCCTGAGACCAAGGATTGATCATGCCAACGCAAGGTGACCATGGCTTTGACCATACAAGCTTGAAAGATTGTTGCCAGTTTTGTTAATCCTTCGGTTCTCTTGTTCATATAGAGTGGTTCTTGTCTACGTTAAAAACACAAATAAAAGTTTTTTTTTAAAAAAAAAATTAAACAAATAGTTTTATTATGAAAATAGTTTGGTAAAAAGATTTCTCAAAATTCCAAATGAAAAGGGGTGGTTGTATTTTTGAATTCCTTGACAAAATGTGTTAGGGCGGATAATTTTTCGCTACTTTAAGTCATTGGTTAGAGTGTTTGGGAACATTAGTTAAAATCAATTGATTAAAAAAATTATAACATGTGAGAGATTTATATTATAATTTTTTTAATATTATAATATACGAGAGTTTTATAATATAATAACTAATTGTTTTGATTGAAACTAACAATATCAAATACCTAGATTAAAAAGTTATCCGGTTGTTCAATTTAGTTTTTTTGGGTATACGAAGACCTTTTTTTCTCCCTAAGCCACTGGTTTTTAAGGTCGGCCACTAGTCCCCTTTACCTTTAAACGACTGGTTCACTAAAAGGTAGACCTGTGGTTTACTTGCTTAAATGAAGGGTCAAATCAACTTTATGATTGATGGAAATGGCTTCCGTTAAAACGGAAAAAGAACAGGGGCAGAAGATTTACAACTTTTTCATATCTTAAATTTGGAAAGATCGAGATTTATTAGATTTAATCCACATCAAAAGTGATAAATCGAATTTACCAATTACTTCCATAAAATTTCAATGTATATTACCTTTCAAAAAAAAAAAAAAACAAAATTCAGTATATTAATTATCAATATTGAATTAATAATTTCTATTTTTTAATCTACATAATATTGAAAAATTTTTTTAATAAACTCGTCCTTAATGCTTGCAATTTTTTTTAAAAGAAATAAAAAGGGCCGCATACTTCAAATCACACTTAATGGGCAAATTACGACTCTGACAATTTAAAAACAGACTACTTGCAAAAACTTTCCAAACAAATAAAAAAATGCGTAAAATTCAATAGTCTTTCCAGTGTACAACCTAATTAATTCCTTTTCCTAAACCATCACCTTCCGAATTCTAAGTCAATTTTATTTTTCTTCAACACCATTAGACATGCCTAGTGTACACTTAAAAGCTTGTTTGGTATTAGTTAATTCTAACCAATTTTTTAGTTAAAAACAGTATAAAGCTTTCACATGCTACAGTAAAAGCAAAAAAGTTGTTATAATATAAAATTTTCATATGTTATCGTATTTACAGTTCCAACCAATAATTTTAACCACCATGTCAAACACTATATTATTCTTCTATTCTTCTCATCTTCATCTTAAACTCTTTTATTTCATTTTAAGTTCTCTCTAGAATATCGTTGGATTTTTTTCCTCTATGATCAACTCTTTTGTATTAAATAAATATGTATCCACTTAAATACATGTATTTTTTTTTTCATATTTATCTTCTTACATCATCTGTTTTAGGTTAATTTAAAAATTATACCTTCGGTTTTTAATTTCATCGAATGTGTACCTTTAGATTATATTTAATATAAGAATCTATACCATACCTCAATCAATAATTGATTTTGACATTCAAAATCACCACATTATCCTTAAGTTAAAGAGGCAAAAATTAAAACTTTCAAAAAATAAGAAAAACAAAAATAAAAACATGCAAAACTCCTATTTTTAAAGGTATTCTATACATCATTGAATAAAAATAAAAACATACAAAACACCTATTTTTAAAGGTATTCGATACATCTTTGAAAGCAAAAAATTTAGTTTAAAGTTTTTTAATATTAAAGTTATCTTATTTCTTAATTTGGAGGTATTTTGGTCAATTTTTAGGTCAAATTTAAAAATTTATTAAGAAAGTTTATAAATTTGTATATTAAATTTAATCTAAAGGTATAAAATTTGATAACATAAAAAATCAAGAATATATTATTTGAATAAACCTAAAATATAAGATATAAAAGGTAAATAACTCTATTTTTTTCCCTTTTTTTGCGGTCTATTATTCGTTTTGTAGCTTAGACTAATGCTCCGTTTGGTAAGAAGGGAAGAAAATAAAAGGGAAGAGAAAACTATGAAGGAAAAAACTGTAGGGAAAAGAAAGATTTTGATTTTCTATTCACTTATTTGGTATGTAATGGTAGAAAGAAAATGATTTTATTTCCTCTTATTTGGTAGCAAGAAAAACCAAAAGAATGAAAAAACTATTATTAAGACAATTAGTATTTTGCCCAAATATTATTTAACTATTTACCTAATTCGGTACCTAAATTTTTTGTTGAAATTTTGATGAAAAAGAAAGACAAATTGGTAACTTCACTTTTTGTGCATTATTGTCAAACTTTTTCCTTAGAAAATCTATCAATATTTAGATAAATCAATTTTAGTGGGACCGATATGCCACTTCTTTCACTTATTTTTTCTTTTCATTCTAATTTCTTTTCTAGCAAATACCTCATCACATCAATTTTCATCTTAAAATCATTTTAATGTTTTTTTCCCTTCACTCTTCACTCATACCAATCAAAACATAAGTTTCAAATCTAAAAAATTCTAGATAGACGAATTTATTAGACACAAATTCAAACTATAAAATATGATTAAAATTTATTTTTTAGGTTCTAATTAATTGCTTCAAAACTGTTAACCGGAAGAGGCTCACAAAAACCTACATGGCGAGAGCATTTTGAAAAAAGCCGAAGATTATTTATTACGGAGATCGAGTTTGTACTTCTTGTGGATAAAATCCATACTAATCAAAGAGTAGATAACAAATTTTTCTTTTTTCTTCGGTCGAATCAATGGCTTATATGATTTGCTTGTAATAAACTGTTTGTTTTTATCGACGATGATGTTTTTCTAAGATCTGCAGTTGCAACGTTTGTTCAAGTTGAATGTACCTTGTTAAAAAAAAAAAAACAAAAAAAACATTTGGCTGCTCTCAAGGTCCAAGTCTGATCGTAGTTCGCCTTTTTTGTTGAAATTAAGTTCTTAAAATTACAATGCATGGTGTATTTGCAAGAGTGGAAATTAGAATTTAAATACAGCATTTTTATAAAAATATTTTAGAAGTAGCATAAATACGTCGTGATTATTATGATGGTCTTCATGTTTTATACTACAAATTACATTGTAATTATCATACTAATTTATTCAAAAGCTATACTTTTATTTACCTTTTTATACCTTTTATTTTAGGTTTATTCAAAAATTATACTTTTAGTTTTGATCACTTTGAAATTATATCTTCATATTAGATTTAATATCTAATTTATACCTTCCTTGATGGAAAGTTGATTTTGATTTTTAAAATAACTAAATTATCTTGAGTAAAAGGGGAAAAAAACTAAAACTTAAAAAACAAAACACTTACGAAAAAACTCATTTTTGAGAATATTTTAGACATTTTTAAAACACTTAGTTTAAAGTTTTTTATGTCTTTTTTTCTATTTGGAGGTATTTGGGTAATTTCAAAGTCAAAATTGAACGTTGACCGACAAAATGTATAGATTTGTGTATCAAATTCTATTCAAAGGTAGACATTTAATAAGATAAAACACCAACAGTATAATATTTAAGTAAACCTAAAACGCAAAATATAAAAAGATAAAAATCCTATTATCTCAAATTTTGCTATTTGTAAAATAAAATAAATTTGATATTATATTTCAAGAGCATGACTGGTAAGATAATAGATTCTATATCTACATTTTCCAGGTAATTAGAGGAATACTATCTTTGCAAAGTTGAATTTTAAAGGTACTATTTTTCAATACTATCTTTGCAAAGTTGTATTTTTCATGAAAAAATCAAGCTTAAGAGTACGTTTGAGAATACAAGTTCGAACCAAAAGTTTAAACTTATAATATTGTATCAATTGAAATCTTGTAATAGAAAATATTTTAATAAAATTGGTTCAAACAAATTTTTTTTATCCAAATTTATGTTTTCAAACGGGCAATAAATTTGATCTCAAAATGATACATACAAATTAGAGGAATTTTAACGTAAGTGTGTGACACAACTTAAACATATAATATAAATAGTAATATTGTACAACTTTATTAAATATGGTATACATATCTAAATGTGTAACATATGGGTCAGTTTGATAAATATCACTTCTATGAACCATTTTTCAAACTGGCCGTTTCTGTAACTAAATTTGAAACGCATTACTTTTAAAATATAAAAAGACAGAATTGATTCTGAGGCTATCATTGATGACCTCAAGTTGATAAACGATGATCTTGCTAATCTTTGATGAACTGGAATCCATCGCTAAATGAATTTCCATAAAAATACTAAACAAACAATAAATCAATGTGTCTGTGTATATATATATATATATATTATGGTACATCAATATAGTCAAAAAAAATTCTCGAAAGTCAACTGCTAGCCCAAGCCACCGGAGACCAATGAGAAGACTAGCTTTTTGTTGTCCTCACCTGCCACCGTCCCGCGCCACCGCTCATTCAATGACACTGCCGTCACAAATCGACTCGATAGAGTCCAATCAACAAATCGTCGGCAACATTGAGCTCTACCAAACCACTCTGTCCGTCACCAATCTCACTCTCTTCGTTGTATAACTTACATCTAACATCGTCACGTTGCTACTTACATCAGATCTGGATGGTAACGGCAGTGACAACGAACTCACTCAACGAAGAAGTCATTTGACAGGATCTCTAGCAATGAAGAAAGAGAACTAGAGCTTATTTTGAGATCAAACGGCAATGAAGGGAGGAGAATGGTTGTGACGCGGCGGATGGTTCAACGGCACGATGAGATCTCGCTAGTGAGCTCTAGCATTGGTTGAGAGAAATCGTTGCTGTGGTCGTCGGCGATTTCGTGGTTGTAGTAGCTGTCCATTTTTTTACAGTGGATTATTAGAGGTTTTGGGTAGGTTAATTTAGACTTATTAAGTGTCACAAGTTGTATAAATCATAGTATTTTTATTTTTTTTTTTATAAAGTAGTAGAAAACAGTAGTAGTACTAAAAAAGTGATACCAACTAATTAATTTGGCATAACATGTAGAGAATAATTTTCTCTTTGAATAACTTAATTGAAAACGGTATAGATCCTTAAAAACACAAATAGGTTTGAACTATTTATGCTCAGTGCCATAGAAGCAATGTGTGGATTGATAAGTGCCATTCCATCAAAACTTATTTCATCCAATACCACATCCACATCAATTGAAGATTGAATTTGAGTGTTTTACCCTCAACTTAGATTAGGCGTTTCTTCTTTTTGATTACTCCCTCCCGTCTCTAACTTCCTCTTCTCTTTCTCCTTCTTCTTGTAATTAGATGATCTCAAATGGACTCACATCGACCTCGCTTTCCGTCGTAGATCGATCTCGGCCATAAAAGATAAGCTCTTGCTCGTCGATCTTCGATGTGGGTAACACGTCTTCATTGCAGAGCCCATGTAAGACGATCGGTGTGATTTCTTTTCGGATTTCTCATGGCCTCCGCCTTGTCCTTGCCAGTTTTTGCTTTTGAAATCTCGTGAATCATCGACGAGTTTAGATCATTGACCAACGAAAGATTCAATGATCCGCTGCATACCATAGCTCCTCGATCCGCGATGGGAAGCGAGATCAGCATCGTCTACCACTCAACTCTAGCTCTCTATCGCGCCTTGAAGTCTAATTTAATTTTTTAAGTTTTTTGTTTTTTTCTTTTTTTCATCTGATTAGTTTTTTGAGCAATTTTCACTTAGTTATTGTGTTTGTGGTTTTTTTTAATGAATTTTTTGTTTATTTTTATGATTATCTTATGATAGAGATGGCTGTGGTGCCACCGGTCTTGCTGGTTATCGGTCTATAACTGTGTGGATACTGACGATAACCACAACGGATACCAATGGTAACCACGGTAGATATTGGATGCTAACTTGTAAGTACTCGGATACCAGATACTGGTCAGTGACTATGACAGATATCGGCCGATGGGCATGATGCAAGCCAGTTACTGGCTGGTAACTAAAACAGATAGCAACCGTAAACCATGGCAAATGCTAGACAACATAAGGGTGCATTTTGTACTATTAAATGTAGTATGATGGTATGATGTGTCATTATTTGTAATTATTTTTTTAATAAAAACCCAAGCTTTATTTTAGGAGAATAAGAGAAATAATATATTTTTAAAACTTTTTACAATAAATAATAGGTTTTGAAAATATTTGTAGTAAATAGCATATTTACAATGTAAATAAAAATTATTTACACTGTAAACAAGAGAGTAAGTAAATTATTTGCATCGTAAAACTATTTTACAGTATAAATAAAAACTATTTATAATATAAATAAGAGGATAAATAAATTATTTATAATATAAATTTGTTATTTTCTACAAAGATCTACAAAATTTGATATTAATTACAAGTAGTTTTTAAAAATTACATTTACAATCATTTCTGCTATATAATTGTGGCGTATTTGTAAAAAGGTTATTATGTTTTCGAGTAAATTGCTTGATTACTCTTCAAACGGTTTAAAAAGTGACTTGTTAGTTTTTTTTGGGCTCATTGGTCCTGAACTCCTAAAATCAATGCAAAATAACGAATTTAATTGATGTCCATCAATTTAGCAACTATGTGTTATACACATGACTAATTTTTAAGGGTATTATAATAAAAAAACAATTGTTTAATAATTTTTAATAAAAAAATAACTAAATCGTATTTCAAATTACCAAAAGAGGAAAACCCAGACACTGTTAAAAAAAAAACTCAAACACAAGAGCACTACCCTCCTCCCACCCCTTCCGACGCCGACCACCCCCAAACATGGGCCCCACTACCCTCGCCCATATATTGATATGTGTTTGAATGGAAATAATATTTGATTTGGTAATTTTTATTTTTTGAGCTAGATTATTTATCTTTAATTTTTGAGGTAGATTTGTGTCTGAATGGAATTGTTGAAGATGATGAATATGTGATTAAAAGTTCATGAAATTGAGAAGATGGCAGTTTCATTGTCTTTTGCATTGCAGAAGAAGGATATGGAATCGACATTCATTCATTCATTTGATGACATATTTGGAGTCTTGGGCTGATCCTTCGCAGGGCACCCATTTATTTGAATTGAAATCCAAGATCTTACATGAAAAACAAACAAACAGCTTTTTCAAAAAACAAAAAAGAAAAACGTGCTTTGAATCAAACTGTTTGCTTTCATGTTTTTGGTTTGAATTTGTTGCTTTGATTTTTTTTGGTACTGAGGAAATGGGTCATGAAATTATAACCGTTGCAGATGTGCAGTAATGATCTAGGCTCAAGGAGGAAAAAGACCAATTTCTTTTTCTTTTTTGTTAGTTTTTTAAGTTTTAAATAATTGTTTTAGATATTTTAGGGTTTTTTTGGTTTTTTTAAAGCATGTTTGGCATACTATATTATATTGTATTGTATTATATTTCTGTGTATAATATAATATAATATAATACAAAATAATAAAATACAATATGATGTGCTAAAGATACCCTTAATAGTAAATTAAGGTTACATGCTTTGCACATGACACAAATCTGTGAAAAATTTAACGCTTATTGTTAAGTTAATCCTTTTACAACTATCTTCAAAGTTTAAAGGTTAATTAAGCTAATTAAACAGAAACCAACTAACCACTTTTTAAATAGTTTGAGAACGAACCTAGCAATTGACTCTTGATTTTCCAATTTAGTACAAAATTTAGGCCCAGTAACACTAGAAAGAGTGGAGAGGGGACGACTAGTGGGCATACCAAAATCTCTTCAAAGTTCCGTAATGGACTAGGCCTGTGAAAGGAGAAGAAAGCCCACGAGAACCCACACATAAGTACTAGACCTATAATTTTAGTAGCCAAAAAAAACTAAAACTAATAGATATATAATTTGATATCTTTATTTAATTTATTCCATTTACCTTTTTTATTTTCTGTATTTCTTTGGTGGGGACCTTATTGACACGGCTTTATTTATAACTGTTAGATATAGTTAAAATTATTATTTTTTTTTAGAATTGAAAACTAAAAAATAAATACGTATTGCTTGGTTTTTTTTAGTTTTCTATTATTTTTTTTTCCTAGATATTTCTTGAGTTCTAAACAAAAATTGTATTAAAATAATGTACCGGGGACAGGAAATTTTCAAATCGTTGATGATTTATGGTTCCTACTTTTCAGCTTTCAAGATTTTGAGCCAGGTGATAGAGACAGCCTACCGATACCAATAATTAAATTTTAGCCCCCAACAACCAAACCGTAACACGGTGGGGAAGAAAAGGAACAAAGGGAAAAAGAGAAGGGGAGAGCCAAAAATTTGATGCTGACAGCACTTCGGAAACAAATGTAAGCCGAACTTAATTTCATTCTCAATTTCCTAATTGATGTCATGCATTTTTCGCCGTCTCATGTATTAGTCAAGGAAAAGATATAGTTTATTTGTATTAAAAAATAAGCAAAGGAATTAGTTTATAAACTTTGATCATATGATAAACTACTATTAGTTAACAAAATACTAGCAGTTATTTTATATGGAACTCTCTGACAATAAGATTATGCTGTGTTTGGTGCGAGGAAAGAAAGATATATAGCTTAGATGAAAATATGGAGGAAGAAAAGACATTTCTATTTCTTTATGCTGTGTTTGGTGTGCATTCTCGCCTTCAATACTTTCATATTGGGAGAGATTGAAATTTGATATCTTTTTTTTTTTTTTTAAGTATTGAAATTCTCTGACCAAATCTATTTTCTCCTTTTTTATCAAGCAATCATGATCAAAAAATTTTTCTCCTAATCCGATCACCACTCTCCCTACTTCTACTTTGCTTCAAACCAAACGTTTATTGCTAGTAAAAAGGGTGTAAAAAATAACGAGACCTCATTGAAAATTTGTTCCTTGCACTATTACATTCAATTCTAGCATGATGGGCGTGCAATGAAACTTGTCAAGGTTACACAATGGCGAAATTATTCACATATTAGGATGGACGGCCGTCCTTAAACTTTTGCTTTCTTTTAAATTTGTTTATGAATTTAATAAAATTTATGTTTCACCATTTTAAAACTTGTATTTCGCCTACTTAAAATTTTATTTTACTTCTTTTAAAATTTTTCATCTTTTTATTTGCCCTATCTCTCCCCCTCCTAATTAATTTGCCTACCTCCACTTCTGAGGTTACATATTGAACGGAATTAATATTGCTAAAAGCTCCTTCTTCTTTTTTGGTTTGGTGGAATGCTTAGAACTTATTGTACAAAATATGTATGGCCAGAGGTCATGATCAAATTTGAAGAAGAAACTTGTGAGAAATTTCCCAACAAGGAAATCACTAATCCAAAATAGAGAAAAAACATACCAATAACTCGATAGAAATAAGCCATACAAATATATAATCTAAGACAATATGGAAAGAGATAATATACGTTAATGTTGAAAAACAATGTGTACATTCTTACACAAAATTAGATCAACTTTGATATGATCAAAATTTACCTGAAATGCTCCTATTTCTTCCACGGAACAAACCTATTATAGAACCTAGAGAGGCTAGTAATCTTAATTTTCTTGGTCTTTTCCTTCCTCCCACCAAACACCCTCCTCTCCCACATCTTCCTTTCCATGAATTCACTCAAGCTTGCCACAATGGAAGACCCTTTGGCCACCTCAGTGGTAATTCCGACGACATTATCCGATTTCATCGGAGGGCCCACATTGACCGGACGGGAGAACCGGGTGATATTGAACCGCCTTGATCCGCCGAGAGATGGAAGGATCATTAGGTGCCGCTCGATAAGATGACTAAGTGAAACCAATTCATACGAGTCATACAAGGGACTACCACAATCCCATATAGCCAATTCCAATTCCTTCTCTTCCTTTTGATCCTCTTTGAGACTTTCTTGCACTTTGGATTTCCGTTTCATCATTTCCTCGTTGAAGTTGTCTTTCTTCTCTCTCTCTCTCTCTCTCTCTCTCTCTAGGACTGTTTTAGACACAAAAACCATCCATGTTTGTCTTTGTGTCCCAAGTCCCAACTGACACTAATTTTTAATATTGCGAATTCTTTAGTTGTAAATAAGACCTGGCGCTTTGACTGGGGCACCACGTTCCAAAGGAGGACTTCTGGGGTAGGAAAAATGGGCCTATTATTGTCTTTTCACCTAAGATGTGTCCCCCTTAACAGAAAAAGAATAAAATCTGCTCAACTTGTTCAACCCCTCTCTCTCTCTCTCTGGGCTTGTTCAGCCTTTGGCCAATCCGCTAATTTAAATGCATGCCCTTCTCTCACAATAAGATTAAGATAGGGCTGTACAAAAATCGCCTCACACCCACCAATCATCTGTGTCTACACCTGCTTATCTTGAAAAAAGCTGGTTTGCGTTAACAATACATTGACGGGTGGGTTGAACCCGCACACTAATATATTCAGGTGAGCGGATTTGGTTTTAAGTTTTTGAGAGCGGGTTTAACCCAAACCCGTCCGCCTATATATTAAAAAAAAAACCTAAAACTATCTTTTCATTTATAGTATTCTATTATTATATTAGAACACTTGACTTTGTTCATCGTTTCATTTGTAATATTCTATTATTGTCGAACCCAATGAATAAACTTTAATCTTTAGAGACTCTTGACTTTGTTCATCATTTCATCCGTAGTTGATGTTTCTTGTTGCAGTGAATGATTATGTTTCTTAATTTGTACTTTTGAATATGGTCACTGTCTTTAGGCATCAAACTTGCTTGTTGTTGGGAATGCTTTATGTATTATCATCTTATATTTTCTATAAATTTTTTTCACTTAAAAAAAAAATCCAAAAAATTACATTAGGCAATAGCATAGGTCTAAACCGTCTCAACCCACCTGCACCCACCCGCAACCACCTAAAACCAAACTGAAACCACCCGCCATGTGGTGGGCGGTTTGCAGGTTGGTTAATAGTCAACCCGTCATTCAAAAAAACCGAACCGCACTTACCCAAAAACCACCAAACCGTCTGCTGTTCATCCCTAGATTAAAATATCAATAGTAAAATTTATCATAATTATAGTTCCTAAAACTTGATCTCTATTTTTAATTAACAAGTGCCATTTTTTAAATTACACTTCTGTTTTGTTACATTATTATTTCCTCTTATAAAGTGCATAATAATTTCTTTCACAAATGCATCCTCACAACTTTTACACTTTGATCAACTATTCATACTAGAACTATAATCTTTCGGTTCTCTCCCTGTTTTCTCCCAAAACATCAATTAATTCTGCTGGATAATTGTATATACTTCCTCAGCAACATCTCTCTAAAAAAAATAATAGAAAGAGAGAGAGAGAGAGAGGAAGGGATATAACTGCTGCTTTATGGATTTCACATAAATCCAAATAATTATGCAATTTGGACATTATGTTGCATGTGAGTGACAGAAAGGTTGTTCGTTTTAATTTATTATACAGCATAATCACAATCAGGACTGTTAGTCACGCTAAGCTTGTTTGAAAAAAAAATGTGACCAGAAGAACCTAAATCATAAGTTATTTGCTGGTACATAGAATTTGTACACACAAGACAAAATAAAATAGTTTAATTAAGTGATAGAAAAAATATATTATGAGCCATGTCGATCGTTGCCTATTCTCAGAAGCTACTGGGCCACACCATGATTGTCAAATAGATCTCCACAACAATAAAAGAAATTAAACTACTATTTTAATATCTTTGTGCTTCTTTAATACTTTTTTTTTTTTGGTAAGATTTATGAAAGTGCTTCTTCTATTGCTGAGAGTGCTGTTCGGCACTCAATATCTAAAGCTTTTTCCTTTCTATTTAGAAGCAAAAAGTGGTATGACCAAGAGATTTAACCACACATCCGACTCCACGTGTATGGTGTCCACGATTGCCTTTTGCATCACATCCAACACCGATGAAAAGCAGAAAACTTTGTGGATCTAGATTTTAGAAAGTAAGTCATCCACTTCCGAAAAGGGTCAAAAAAAAAAAAGTCCAAACCTGCTTTCCAATGAAGAAAAAACATATGTTGAGATGGTTTTTTTTTTTTTTTAATAGCACTAAAAAAATATTTCAAAGGTAACATTAGTTTTGATTGTGTAGTCATTATAGTTTGTCATTATAATTGTAATGCCTAGTGATAATTACTTCTATGGCAGTAAACACATACAAAAATAACCGAAACCAATCTTATATTTAGTGATATAAACAAGTGTATTTGGCGTCACGGTTTAAATCGCAATTTACGATTCAAACTAACTTCGTTATAGTGTATTTTCTCATAAAATTTGAATTGATACAGTATTTTTAGTTCTAGCTCAGTTCCTAGACGTCTTAAAAATTAACCCTACTTGAGTTGCCAATCACTGGTCAATTGTGAGCATAATGTTAGATCTTATGCATGTTTAAGAATAAAAGAGTGTGTGTGTAACATTCTATAGACAAGGGACATCTTTTGAGTGCATAGGTCATGGATATTAGGATGTGAGGTATCATTGTCATATACCCCATTATATTTAAAGGCCAGTTTTAAACTTCTCTGTAGGAGGTTGATCCTAACTCATGTGGTCCTCGTTGCCACCATATCCCACCAAACAAAGAAGGGCATTGACACTTGGCTCAATTTGGTAATGCTTACCCCCCATCAACACCACACGCGGATAAGTCTCTCTCACTGCCAATTTCTATTGAGATGATGTACAGAAAAGTCCAATACACTATAGTGAATATATGGGCCAGCCAGCTACACTAGAATCCAAGGTCTAGAGCCCCATTACGTTGGACACTTATTTGTTTGACGGTCAGTATCTTTTGGTTCTTGAAGCGGATCACAATCACTAAATATCCAGAACTTGGACATTCTCGTCAAGAGCCGAGCATTTTGACAAAAGGGTCGCTAAACATAAAATTAGATTAGATTAAAAAGAAAACAAAGCAGCAATGCCCACATATTTTATTTATATTTAGAAAGCAGTACTAAAGTAGCTGTTAACAACATTGTTGCACAGGATCTGCAAAACCACATTGTTTGTTGGCCCTACATTGCGGGGTGTCTTAAACTGGCTAACAGCAGATCCTAAAGCTAGATAATGATCCATAATCTTCTGAAAAGTTCCTCTACGAACAACTCGGAGCTCAAGCGGGCCTATGGCATTGACCTTGCGGGAGCTGACATAGCCTGCGTCGATGAAGGCTTGGTCCAGACGGTTGCTGCATTCGCTTAGAACTTCCTGACTGGCTTCACCACTGATCTCCCAAAAGATAACATAGTGGCCAGGCTCGGTGGACAAGTCCACATGACTTGTGAAATCAACAACATCTAGTTTTTCCCCAGCCAGCACCTTGGCCGCCTCTTCAACAGCTAGCTGCAAATCTTTCTCGGTGTTCTTGTCGATGTTGATACTAAGCAGAAGGTTTCTCCTGCACACGAATTTGAGCTCAGGGGTCGAGTTGTGGAACCCGACTACCTTCACCACGTCTCCTAGCCTATACCGATACAAACCTGCATGAAAATCAGAAAAATTTATAAACGAATGCGCAAATCAAAATAAGGAAACCAAAAATGGTCAAATGTACACATCTATTCCTATGTTGTTCAATGTCGTTTCATAATTTTATAGGCAGCATACTGACATTTAAGTTTCGTACTACAATAATTTAGGAGAGAAAGCACGTATTAAAATACGGCTGGGAGGGAAATCATATGTTGCAGTCATAGATCCAACAATTTAACATGCATATTGGTGTACATCGTTGTCAACATTAATGAATCCAAGTCCTAAAAGACAGCAATAACTGAATTTTCTCGTACAAAATTGACATCTGCCTACTCTCTTCCTTCCGCATTTTCCGATGTCAGTTAAAAATATAGTAGTACAAACCACAAAAAAAAAAAAAAAAAAAGAGGGCTTGTAGCACATGTGCAACAAAATTACCAGAAAGTCCTGCCTGGCATAGATAGGCACCAAGTTCTTCCCAACCAACATATTACAAAGACTTAAACAGTGAGATCATTGACCTAATCTTTCTAATCTTAAATTACTCAAGGAAACAGTTGCACGCAAACTTCTATGTCTTCTTATCTTTTCAAAGGCTCAAGCCGAACTGTGGAAAGGACAGTAAAATACCGATAATAGATCTTCAACAGCACTAAAACAGAATACCTTCCAGTTGTCAATAAAATATTACCCATAAAGAAAAGCATAGAGAATACAATATTCAGAAAACATTTCTCATTAACCATTCAATACTATACATGAGAAGATCAGAGTGAACCAAAAAAAAAAAAAAAAAAACCCTAATAAAATGAAAAAATATATATACTATCTGCAAGTTGACATAGGAAACAGCACATAAAACAAACACCCCTCTCTTATCCAATAAAAATACACATGCACACATATTTGCTCAAGTAGTCTACGGTAAATTGTTGCACAAACATTGTAATGAAGGGCGGTCACATGGGCTTTCGTGCTACCTATAATGGCTTCGTAATACATAGTGGACAATACATATGCCATATGCAACTTAAGAAGGCGACAGTTAGCGAATTGAGAATCTTCACTAATACACTAATTATGCAAAAGCTTTACACCGTATTTAATCAATATTCTGTTATCCAAAACAATTATGGGGGCAAGTGTAGTGTCCAGCTGGTTTAGTCATGTCAATTAGCGAATTGAGAATCTACTTGCAAGATGACAGAGAGACAAAAACAATAATTAAAAAATTCTACAGAATATGGCGAGGAACTTAATGTCCCCATCTCCAGGAATCACATGGTGGACATTAAACGCATTTGTCCTCAGTTTCTAGAAGCCAATTTATTAGTGCTAGCAAGATGAGAAAAATGGTTGAGAAAAAAAGAAGTTACAAGTATGGCCTAGACTGTAGATAAACAACAGATTATTTTGCAATTGATTGACCAAAGAGTAAGAAGTTCCTAATTCAAAACTTCAGATAAGAAAGTACCTGCAAAATTGGTAACAAGGATCTCATATTCTTCACCGATTTTAACTTCAGTGAGACCCAAAGGCCTGGTATCTGGACCAATGTTATCCAATAGAGGAATGAACTCGAAATAACCAATGTTTGGAAGCACAACAAAAGTGGCTAACTCAGGAGGCAATTTTGGTTTCACATTAGCACCGATCCATCCTTCAGAGGAGCCATAATCAGCACTTACCAGAGGAACCTCCCCTGCATAGTGCCTCAACTTTTTCAAGTATGGCTCCATGGACCCTGTCATGATCCCATAAATGTACTTCACATTAGGGAAAAGTTCTGGCACTAGACCATACCAGTTGCTCAACCCAGAGCACTTCTTATGAATCAAGTCAGCCAATTCAGGATTTGGCCTGAGCAATTTCGACATGGCAGTTCTGATGCTGGGGACAGTGATCCAGTTGCTTAGGACCCCTTCTCGAATGTCGGTACAGAGTTCTTCCCAGACCTTCTCAAAGGTCCTGAATGCATGGAGTATGCTGTGAGCAAATGTTGATGAAATCAGCTGAATTTCTTCGCGGAAAAGTAGCCCACATAGGAAATGGCAGTAGAGTGATTGGTGGAAATCAGGACCAAATATCACTTCATCAGGGCTGCAGCAGGGAGATTGCATTGACCGCATTGTTTTCTTGTATTGTGGGTTGCGGAAGACGTTTGTGGTGGCTGTGCCTGCGGCTAGACCCCCTTTTGTTTTGAACAGCTTGCTGCTATAAATAAACTGTAAGGCCTTGCCATTCTTGATAGGATATTCTCTGCACAAAAGGGGCAAAAAATAAATAAATAAAAGATTGCACACCAAGAGAGAAATAACGGAGGAGAATTAAAAGATAAGCATCTGTATCCCTTTTGACAAACAATATCATGTTACTTTATTAAAACAACATATGATCACTGAATTTTCTCAGTCAGTAAAGGAGGCTAAAAATAGGCATTATATAGAATCACGAATATCACACCTTAGTTCCACAAGGAACTACTATTTTTTTTTCTCAACATAAACACTTTGGGCAAAAAAAAATGTAAACACAAGTTGTAATACCTGTTTCTAAAGGCAAAAGAAGTCCTATATATCTGCGTAGTAGAATCCATCAATTCATCTTTGAAAGGTACAAATTTGGGCTTTCCCTCAGTAGTACCAGAACTGCAATAATTTAAAAATTTTCTAAGAAGGGCAGTAACTTCTGTACCCAAAATTTAAAATATGAAAAAACTCAAAAGTCAAAAAAGAAAAAAGAAAAAAGAAAAAAGAAAAAAGAAAATTAACAGATTCTCACAGCTACCTCAGTGAGATGGTGGTGATGGGTTTTCCAGTGAGAATGGGAGAAGTATCCCCATCTACAATTCTCTGAATATAAGGCCCCAAATCATTGTGAGTGACAATAGGAACACAAGCTTTGTAGCTCTCTGGGTCTGTTCTTCCATTTAAGCCCGAGTTCTGCAAATACTCAGCCGAGCCATTCTCTTCCAAAATCTGCTTCAGAGCCAATTTCTGGACTTTTTCAGCGTCTGTTGTTAAGGCCTCAAATTCCTCTATCACTTTGTCCCAGTTAAACTCTTCCATCTTCTCCAACATCCTCACAAACTCTCTGCCTTTCAACCCAAAACAAACCGTGAGATTTCTTGAATTGGGAAACAAATAAGGACAAAACTTCGAATAATTTTCACCAATTATGAAAGCAAGAATTATACACTAGTACCCCCACAGAAAAAAAAACGTACTGAGCTATATACATATTATTATAGCAAAAAGGCTCAAAATCACGAATTTTCTCTTTCTCGACGACCAAACAGAAAACGAAATGAGAAGTGAAGAAGAAAATAGACTAAAAACTGCGGAAATTGATGAAGTCCAAAAGAAAGAAATGTTTCAAAAGCGGATTGAAAAGAATTAATTCCAAAGCGCTGAGAACCTTTTGAAGCTCTCAATCTTTCTTTTGCGGCAGTCAACGGAGTCAACTCTCGAGAACTTTCAGTGAAACAAAATCCCGGAAAATCAATAATCAAGAGATTAAAATTGAGATGAAAAGGATTAAACCTCCTTCATCAGAAAGAGTGATTAATTAGTGTAGAGTGCAAAAAAGAGAGATTTAAAGGACAAAAAGTCGAAAATCAAGACCACGTGAAAAACGAACCGGGAAAGTTGTCAAGCAAGGATCAAACAGGAACGATCTTTTCCGAAATGGCAAACAGAAGAGACTCTTTTTAAAAAAGCGTCCCTCAAAAGCTCCGAAACGAAACAAAACAAAACGAGGTTTGGTAAAATTAAATCCAAAAACCAAAAAAGAAAAAAGAAGAAGCTTCATGAAAAATTCCAGTTCTGAAAAGACGACATTTTTGTCTTCCAAAACAAAAATAAAATAAGAAAGAAACTGAAAGCATAGAAACCGTCAAACTCCACCGACTGATAAAAGAAGAAACGGAAACAGAGACAGGAGATGCAGTGTAGTGGACAAAACAACATAAAGTGAGAGAAAAACGTTACAGAGTTCACCAGCTTCGATGCAAAAACGCCACTTCTCGCTCCAACAGAACTCAGGAGAACTTGGCAGAAAGAAGTCTAGAGAGAGAGAGATTTTCTTTTTTTTTTTAATATAACGAGAGAGTGACAAATGTTGGGGAGTGTTTGGGCGAGAGATGTGAAGAGCACGCAAGGATACCAAGAGGGAGTGGACTCATTTATATAGCCAACCCGACCATCCATATGGGGCACTAAAGTTTTCCCAATGCCGTCCGTTTCTCTCTCTTTTTTCTTTTTTGCTTTTTTTTTTTTTAATTGATGATTTATGGCCCCATTGAAATTTCTGCTTGGAACTATTCAAGAGGGCGGGACGGTGGGGGAGATGCGGATACCGGGGGCCATTGGAAGTATGGTGGCTGAATTGACGGTTTTGGCCCCTGGAATTCGGAGGATTTGTCATGCCAAAGGGACAAACATGGGAAGAAAGTTTTAAGGGTCATCTCTGGATTGGACTTTTGGATATTTGTTAGTTATTCATTGTACAAGTCATTCTCAAAAAATATATGTAATACACATTCATTGTACATGTCGTTTTTTGTTTCTAGAAATTGACGATTGAAAATAGTATTTTTTTTTTCAAAAGAAAAGATAATACAAGGGGGAAAATCCCTTAAAAAACAAGAAAAAAAAAGGAAAAAAGAAAAGAAAATAGGAGATATACAAGGGAAAAGATACATGTTAAATTTGGAGACATAGAAAGGAAAAAAATCCATGTTAAACTTGGGAAGGTTTCCGTGAATGTCGCACATATTTAAGTAGAAAAAATTATAAATCGTGTCTAAATTATTGTTATGAAATTAAAATTTAACTCAATATTTAAAGTATCTTAAAAATGCCTTCAATGATATAGTAATTATTTTAATGATATTATATATTGTATTATATAGTTACATATAAATAATTTTAATGATATAATTACGAGACATTTGTAAAATTTTTACAACTTAGAGTCATATTTTAATTCAATAAACATAATTGGGCCAATTGTCTCGTTAACCTATTTACACATGACATAATTTGAACACATAACATAAATAATAACACATGAATAATAACATAATAGACTTTTAAATGTGATGTGAATCAGTATATTTTTTAAAAAGCACGGTATAATATGTGATTTTCTCTTAAATTTGTTAATTCTATTGATGAATTCAGTTATTTTGATTATTTGAAATTATTTAAAGGTTAATTAACATTAATGGCTCTTAAATTTTAGAATCTCTCTTATTTTGCTATCTGAACTTTGAAAATCATCATATTATCCCATAAACTTTTCAAACTCCTCACTTTGCCCCTTATGTTTTTAAAATCATCATTTTGTTCATGAACTTTCAAAGCACCTTAATTTTTGATTCTCTGTTCAAATAGACAGAATTAAGTCTACATGATCTGCACATGGGTCACCTATAAAAACAAAAATGAGATTTTATTACTCTAAGTTTTGTTTTACTATTACACTCTCACTTGATGTTTTTATTTTTTATCTGAAATCTCATTTAAAAAGAGTTTGCCTACACATTTTTGAACTCTCATTTAGATTGCACTTTTGAATATTTATTAATTATTCATTGTACATGTCATTTTTTGGTTTTCTAGAAATTGATTATTGAAAATATTTTTTCCTTTTTTACAAAAGAGGAGATAATACAAGGGAAAAATCCCTTAAAAAACAAGGGAAACAAAGAAAAGAAAAGAAAATAGGAGATATACACTTTTCAAAAAAAAAAAAAAAAGAGATATACAAAGCAAAAGATACACGCTAAATTTGGAGATATTAAAGGAAAAAGGTACATGTTAAACTTGGAATGTTTTCTTGAATAACATATATATTTAAGCATGGCTTGATTTAAACACATAATATATAATAAGAATTGTAGTCTGATACGACTTTTTAAACGTGATGTGAGTAAGTATATATTTTTTTAATCAGCATGGCATAATATGTAATTTTCTCTTAAATTTGTTAATTTTATCGATAAATTTAGTTGTTTTAATTATTTGAAATTATTTACACATGATTACTTGAAATTCATGCTCTTCTTATTGATACATTCAACTAAAAACAAACTCCATGAAATTTAGTTGTTGAAATATAAAAAATTAGTTTGTCATAATTTTGAAAACAATTCTCTCTCTCTCTTTTTATTTTCTGATGTTATTTTTGTTAGTTATTATTTTTATTTTTAAGACTTGGTGGAAAGATCTTAACTCTACATTACATATTGTCAAGTGTAAAATACCGATACATTTATTACGTTTGTGATGTTTTGGAAGAATGGTTTCAATCACATAGTTTTTAAACGCAAACAGTATAAATCTCTCACATACTACAGTATATGGTTCTAACAAAACAATTTCAACTAGGATGTTCATGGATTAAATATTATGGATTTAAGGTCAATCCACATTCTAATCCAGAACTTTCGGATTGGATTTACGGATTCGTGGATCAGGCAATGACATTTAAAAATAAAAATTTTAAAGGTCAATTTTTTATAATATCAAAAATTAAAATAACAATCTATAATATAAAATGGGTTAATAAAGCTAAATTTATTACAAGCAATCAATAAGACAAACAAGTTTCAATAAAACCTAAATTTAAGTATTAAAAAAAAAAAACTCAAAATCAAGTGTTGTTCACGCATCAACAATACTTAAAACTTCAAAGCAATTAAAAATTATAATATATATATATATTTAGGGTTTTATATTGACGGATTGAACGAACTGAAAATTCCTTGACCCGTAATACAATCCAAAACTTTTTAATTAGGATTTTTTTCAATTTGTTACTAATTCAAAAATCTTTCCAATCCAATCTAAAGGACAGACTATGCGGGTTGACGAATTTCGTAAATATTCCTAGTTTTAGCCACACTTCCAAGCACCCTAATTACTTTGTTTAAAGGATTATGATCAGACACATATACACGTAAAAAAATACACATATACATACTTACACGTATGCATAACCACATTTATTTCGTGTGTATAAATGAAATCTGTAACGTATTCGTCTGCATTTGCCGTTGTTAGCGTGCCCTTTCATCTTCTTAAGTCTAATATTTTAAGACAATGACAAATTCCTACATATAAGGTTGAAACATGTGAATATCCTTATTGCAAAAGATAATAAATAAATAAATAAATAACCCTAAAAAAAAAAAGAGAGAGGATGTGAACTGTGCAGGTCCTTCTACAACTTGCGAAATAAAAATTATAAAAGTAATTATAATAGCATATCTCTCTTATTTCTTTCTTGTTCTTTCTTGTTTTGTTCGCTGCTGATTCTTGTTTATTGTTTTGTTTTGTTTTGTTTTTTGTTTTTTTTTTGTTTTTTGTTTTTGTTTTGAAATGTGATTCTTGGTTATTAGTCAAACTTAGATGATAGTACATTTCGTCTTCTAGTACATTATAATATTCTATGAACGTTTCTGTTCTAATGAGGGAAAGGTTTTATGAATATATCTTAATATGAAATTTTTTTTAAACTTATCTTAAGATGCGTAATTGATTGATTATAAAAATTGCCTTTTTGGAGATCGGAATGGTTGGTTCATTTTGCAAGTTTGAGGTCTAACATCAAATAAAAATAAGTTGTAATTGTTGTGAACAAATTAGTATGGACTCGATACATGGAATTTTATAACTTAAATTGCTATCGACTATGAATGGTATAACCTCCAAATTAAGAGCCTAATTAATATTTTATAATCCCTCATTTGATATTCAATAATTTATGTAATTTATGGCGACTCTTGCCTTTGTACTTGGGCGCATGTATTGAATCTATTGATTATCCTTCGCAAGTTGAAAAAAAAAAAAAAGTGAAAAAAAATAGTTACTTTACCCGTCATGTTTACGTTGATCTGATTAATTTTGTGGAATATTTTATTTATTTATTTATTAATATTATCATTATTATTATTATTACTACTACTACTAATTAGAGAATAAGGCTGTTTTTACCTTTTAGCTGTTATATTAAGTTACACAATTGGGTAAGAATTCCAGTAACGGTTTTTCTTTGATTTGCCTTGATTTCCTTCAATCAATACAAATTCTATAAACAGTTTTGCCAGGGCTTAATTTCCACTAATGATTCAAATTCTAGAGGCAGTTTTCTTGGGTTTAATTTCGACTAAAGACTTTTTTTTTTTAATATGACTTTTGCTGCAACTAATGACAAATCAATATAAATCCTAGTCTTGTTTTTGTTGATTCTAGTCGATTTAGATTCTAGTAATAAGCAATGACGCATCTTCTCTCTCCTTGCTATCTGCAATTTATTTTCTTTATAATTATGATAATCGATTATGAAGACAAAAACATCTTCATCTTTCGTTCATAAAGACTATTGCATTCCACGCCTAATTCAGTGGAAAAGACAAACGTACTATTTGAGTTGAAAAATCCTTTTTTACTGGCAAATTATAGGTTTTAGTCTAGTATAGAGTGTATTTTTCAGACTGAATGTTACTATTTTGTTAGTAGTAGGATTATAAGTAGGGGTTTTATAAGAATGTCACAAACTTAAGGCCTGGATTGATTAAGTTAGTATTTTTTTTTTTTTTAACCACCAATAATACATTTTTCTTTATATAAAGGGAAGGGAGATGTCATATATTTTTGAGTGGGGTTAAACGTAACTCGAACTCTCAACTTATGGTTGGGATGGAGGGACTTACAACCAACTAAGCTGCCATCACTTGTCAATAATACACATTTTAAATTATTAGATCTCATCAAAATCATATTTTTTAAGCAAATTTGACAGTTGAAAAAATATTACTTTTCGATACCTATCAAAAAAATAAAATAATTTTGATGAAATTTAATAATTTTAAAAACGTACCCTATTGATGTAGAAAAGAAATTTTCTTTGAATAGAGTAATAAGCCTCTTATTTATTAAACATTTCACGTTTTGGGGGTTCCACGCTCTATCCGTTTTTCCCCCCCCCCTTAATCATTCGTTTTTTCTTTTTCTTTTTCTTTTTCTTTTTCTAATGAAAAGTTAGAAGATCTATCCTCAAAACTATAGGCATATATATTTCTAGAATTCTGAACCATATGAGTGATATCAGATTACAAAAATGGTTAAATTAATACTGTTGAGAAAATTGGTGGAAAAATGATGACCATGTATATATATATGAATTTTTTTTATGGTTATGCTTCTAATAATTACGAATTCAACAAGAATATATTTTAACATTGAGATGTTGATTAACAACCATAAGGGCACAACACGAAAAATTTTAGGCTCAATACAACACGACACAAGGTTATATTGTGTCGGGCTAGACACGACATAAGATGATGGGCTGTGTCAAGCCATAGTTTTAGACACGTAGGTCGGACACGACACAACATGACAAAAGCACAAGCACAAGCACGGCTGCTCAGTGGTCCATGCGACAAATATAATTTTTTATTTTTTATTATGTAGCTTTAATAATAATGTTACGTATTTCTCTATAATACAAAAATTATAATCTCAATAAACATAATTAATTGACTTCATCTTAATGCTGTTTTATTTTTAGAATCTCAATATGGTCAACAAAACATAACAAAATATAATTTCAATAAAATGTTGTGTTAGAGGCTTGAGTATTGGATTTTTAGTGGCATTAAGTTTTTTTTGTTTGGAAATAAAATATAAAGTTTATTTTTATTTATTTTTTATTTGTATAATATTTTTACTTAAAAAGTGTAAAAAATAATTTTTTACATTGCAAAAAATAATTTGAAATGGCCACATGACTTGGTGGGCTAGTCAAATGGTCTATTGAGCTAGGCATGATAAAAGCACAGCACAGCAAGAGCATGAGATGTGTTTGAGCGGTTGAAGTAAGTCAGGCCTATATTTTTAATCTTGGGCTTACACAAACACGACACGAAACTTCAATGGGCCAGGCCTAAGACGGCATGAAACATGCATGAGCCTAACTAATTATGGACGAGACCAGCACGACACAACCTAAAATTGACATATATTTTAACAACAATTGATGATCTAAAGTGATTAAAATTTAACCTCATTAATTATCATTAATTTTTTAATCAATTATTTACTTCATTACAACTGTTACAATTCTTTGAAACGGCTAATAATAATAACATTATTTATTAAAAACATCCTTTCAAAAGGGAAAAAAATTATACATATATAAAGCCGGTTTATTTTACTTAAAAGAGGAATTAAATTTTTTTCTCTATAAATTAGGGCTTTGAATAAATGTTTTAACAATTAATGCAGATTACTGGTCATAAATAATGAAATAATTAGAGGGTCGAAAAAATTAGGATATCGTAATTAAAAATTGAATTTATGGAGTAGTTTTAATGGTGGGGGATCTGCCATTGTCTCGTTGTTATAAAGTATATGACCACTTAAATTGTTGGAATTAAATCTCTTTAGATTTTTATATGCATTAATTAACAATGTAACGGAAAAGAATTGAAAAATTGTCTCTTTCTCAATTTTATTTTAAAAAAAAAAGTCTCCCTTTCTCCCTCTTGGGATGGGACAAATGATAATCTCATTCTGTAGTCACAGTTTTTGTAACTTGTTCGTTGTCAAAACTTAACACCTTAAGAAATATATTGGTCTTTTTCTCTCTTCATATAAGAACTAGAATAATAAATGATAGACATTCATCAAGTTGTGCTGAAAATATCGTGTTCTTAAATTATTATAATGGTCTAAAAGATTCACTTTGTTCATTGACATTAATTCTTATAGCAGACATACTTTGGATTTTTGTGACGTGATTCGCCACAGGTTGACAATTCAGCAGTTGTACTCCAAATTTCTACCAAATCAATTCAGTAATCGACTAATTAATATTAGGATCTTAAAGTTTATTTATTTTTATTTCTCATTTTTCAAGATTTCGTTAATGATTAACATAAGATAAGATAGAGTGAATTGGAGTTTAAGTTTGGAAGGACGAGTGGCAATCCCACATTATATTCAATAAAAAGAAGAAAAAAAAACCTTTTTTTGCGTATACAATATTCAAAGTACTGCGCTTTCCTGTGGTATTATTATTATTATTATTTTTAATTCAAATTATGGAATACTTGGTTGGATCTATGTCCAATATTGATCCCTTCCTACTCTTTATTTGTCTAGGGAAAAAGGTACACTAGATTAGGAAAAATGTTATAAGCGTAGAGTTTGTAATAACCAGATAATTTAGAAAAGACAATATATTTCTACATGACATATATTTGGCTAAGGGTGGTTCACACCACAAACTCAATTATAAACAATATAAAGCTCTCACATGCTACAATAAAAAGAAAAAAAGTTGCTACAATATAACGCTCTTACATGTTACAGTAAAAACGGTTCCAACTAATGATTCTCATCATTGGCCAAACACCCTATAAATTTATTTATATAGTGAATTATTTATACACTCCATTTGTTGCGGTGAGACTCACTCAAACTCGAAACCTCCCAGGTAATACAGGCAGTCTTATTAGCATGCAGGATGACCGGGGACACACACTAAATATGTTGTACTTGTTTTGTTTGCGAAAAAAAATTTGTGGTTGTATTTGCTTTGAAAAAACTTTGCGTGTCCTATTTACTGCATTGAAAAAAATGTTGATTGAAACACTTACTCTGAATCTAAAATATGGTTTGCTTACGTGCTAATGACACTGATTATTAGAGCACTTCTTACCAACTTATAATATCGTCGCCCCTTTTTTCTTTCTTTTTTTTTATTTTTTATTTTTTAATCCCTTTTCACTTCATGGAAGGTACATTTGTATTTTGGTATTCTACTTGCTAAAATTTCAAAGGTGTAGTAATTCATTTTTGCCATAGCCCACATAACAAAGTTAACCATGACGTCCAATGTAAACCGGCCATCCTATTTCCGTATTCTTTTAAAATATATATATATATATATATTAATATAAGGTAGAGATTTAAATCCAATATTTTGTCGTAAATTCGGGTATGGATTTGTCGACTATATTTTATAATTATTCAAATATAAGAGTATATAACTTTAAAGAAAAATATAAGAGTGTATACGGACCAAAAAAGAGTGTATCCAGAATTAAAAGCATGATAAAATATAACTAAAAGGGTTCCATTTATGGTGACCACATTAACAATGATTGGCGTACAGTACATTTCTAAAATTGGCTGAAAGGGAGAAGTGAAGATTGTGACCGTTTAATTTTTTGATTAATGCTGGATTTTTCGGCAATAAAAATAGAACGAAATTCTGTGTTTATAACAATAAGCTAATAACCTAAATAGTAAACATCTAGGCAACCTAGACCAAACTCTATTTATCTTCCGGATAAATTGGAAACTAGTTAGCAAAAAGAAAAAATTGCACTTGAACTATTCACATGCTCACTAAAAGGCTCATTTTGTGCTGTGCCTAATATAGGACAACATTACATAGGAGAATCTTAAAAGATTGGATTGAAATATATAGAAAAATATGATTAGATTTTGGCTAATTCAATTCTATGTTTGTGTGGTGTTAATAGGAGGAGGATGTTCTTGCAAACACTTTCAAAAATTAGAATCAATTTGTAATTTTTAAAATTTAGAAGGGCAAAAGTATAATTATCAAAGTATTTACATCACATAAAAATTATATTTGTGACCCCCTCAACCTTTGAAAAATTATTACAGATTTTTGCATATAGGTTCTTGAATTTTTTTAACAATGTACAAATATTGTGTTTAATCCCATGCTTAGCAAGGGTAGCCTATTCTCCATTTAAGGGGATCCAAGCATGGACGGGATAAGAGCTTATTAAATCTAATTCTTTAAAATTTTTCATTAAACAACGTATTAAAATATAATCAATCTAATCTTTTCTAATTGTGCACACCAAAAAGATGCCAAGTAGGGTTTTTGATTAACTTGAGCACAAAAAAAGCAATTTTGATTAAATGATATATGAAAAAGCTATAAATCATTATTTGTGGTTAGTGGTTATAAATGTGTCCTAATAGTAACCCACACTTGACCAACAGGTGAAGAGCTCAAATTCTCTTACCTTAAGTTAAAAAAATAATTTATTAGTATGAATATATACATTTTTTACACCACTCATAAATTGCATTATTAGATTATCTCTATTTAATTTTTGAATTAACACTCTATCAAAATTAGTACTTTATTGTTGTAATTCATGATTTTTTTTAACATCTTCTAATTTTTTATTCTTTGTCCTTTTATGTGACCTTTTTGAACTCGCGTTGATACGTGATAATAAAATAACGAGGAATAAGAAATTCTTCTCTCAATTTTTGAGAAATTGTATTTTTCATTTATTTTATAAACAATCAAATAATGATTGTGAAGAACCTTGTTTCAAACATACAGCCATCACATGCACACGAGAAAGCCGGCGGCAGACACATTTTGCATCACGATTGGTTGCCAATAGTTGTGAAAATTAATTAATCAAGTAATTAATGCTTACATTGTACTTTCACTATTTCTTTCTTTTTACCATTGATTGATAATTTTGGGCAATATGCATGACCTCTTATGTCAAATTTGATTTTGTTTTTTTACTTCATGATGTGATGTTTACCTCCCGAAAAGAGAATCGTATGGTTCCCTCTGAGTTGGATTAAAAGACGGTAGACATTTTCTTTAGCCCCCAAAAGGCAAGGAAAAGATGGAATACCTAATTTTCTGTATATTTTAATAGCTGTGTCCAAATTAGTAAAGCAATTTAATATATTAACCTTTAACTTTAACCCTTTTAACCTTCAATATATCAACATCTATGTATTCACGAAATCTTGTCAAAAGAATAACATATATTTATATTTAATTAAAGATTATTGATACTAGTGGCCCTTAAACTTTAAAGCTTTTCTCAGTTTACTTTCTGAACTTTTAAAACTTTTCATTTTGTCTTCTGAATTTTAAAAATCACTATTTTACTCTTGAACTTTAAAAGCTCCTTATTTATCTCTTAAATTTTTTATTTTTTGTTCAAATAAGCATAATTAAGCCCACGTAATTCATACATGGATCACCTATAAGGGTAAAAATGAGATTTTATCACTCATATGCTTTGTTTCACGTTTATACTCTCACTTGACACCTTTGTTTTTTTTTTTTTTTTGCTTTTTCTTTTTTTTTTTTTAAGTATGTTGGTAAATTTTTTTTTTCTCATTTTTAATGCATAGCTCATTTAATAAGTCAATATTGTTCATCAATATCAAATTTAAATATTAAAAAAGACGAGTTATGAACTAAAGATGAGAAGATAACAACGAACTATATTGAAAAGAAATGTTTATACAGATCCTCTTTAAATAGTGTAGATAAAAAACATTAAATGAGAGTATAAATGTAAAACAAAACTTAAGAGTGATAAAATCTTATTTTTACCCTTACAGATGACTCGTGTACAAATTACATGGGTTTAATTTTATCTATTTCAACATAAAATAAAAAAAACATGAGACAAAATGAGGAACTTTAAGACAATAGGAAAATAGTAATTTTTAAAATTTAGAGGACAAAGTGTGGAGTTTTGAAAGTTTAAAAAGTAAAGTGGTGATTTTAAAGTTTATGGGATAAAATGAGAAAGACCGTAAAATTCAGTGGCTAGTAATGTTAATAACCCTTAAATTAATGATTACAAAAAATTTTGTGTGCCTTGTTTCTAGATGGGATATGTAGCCATCCTTTTCATCCTTCATAAGGTAGGTTCAGATCTTCCAATCCCAATTCCTCCACCACAAAAAAAGTTGAAAAAGATGTCGGTATTTTAACCAGAATCTGTCTTTCCTTTTGGCTTTAGTTGTCTACTGGCATTTAACTATTTGTTTGAAAACAATGAAAACTGGAAAGAGTAATATTGGGAAAATATTTCCAACTAAAACATACGAAAGTCTTGAAAAAAATTAGAATATTTTCTGCCAATTGTCAAACGCTCAGCTAGGTACCCGATCATGAGAAGTATTAATTAAAAAAAAAAAGGTCGAATAGCTAAGTTTGTGTTGATTATAAGCTATGCAGATTACAATGCCTTGAAAAAAAAAAGATATAAATTATGAAGTAATAGTATTAAGAAAGGGGAAAAGGCATGTTATAGAATAAGGTACTTATAAAGCAATTTATGTAAATTGTTATTTTGACTAATTAAAATTATTTAAAATAGAGTATAAACATTTTATTTATAATTCATATGATATTATTTCTTAAGTGAAATATCATAAGATTCAATATTGATTTATATACTTAGAGAAGAAATTATTAACGTCGGTATAAATTTAATAAAGTTCAACAACTGATAAAATAAAGCTTGGTGCTTTATTTTTGAAAAAGTTGTGGTATTGTCATTACCTAATCAAAGGAACGAACTTATCTGAATTATTATAAGATTGATTGCCTCAAAGAGACAAATATATTAAAAATATACTCAATATGACCACAATAAAATTAGTTCTTTTATTAAATTCGTTTAAATATAAAGTAATTATATTTTCTTATTTTCTTTCTTTTTTATCTACCAAATAACCTTTAGGAAATCTTATATGTATCCTAGTCATTCCAATTTCTAATATTTTATATATGTCGTCCCTTTTTTACTCTGCTTCTTGCTAAATGGGGTGCTTAGAGTTTTTGCCCGAAAATTAAATACTTTAATTATGAATAATATTTTAGTGTGAGTCGATCTATATAGAGTTCATATATGTACTGACGGATTTAGGATTTGCGCGCAAGAAGAGAAGAAAAGTATAATATTTTTTAACTAAAATATGAAAAACAAGATTTTCTTAATGTAATTAGTGATACAATTTTATTGAAGCAATATGTTATAATTGTGCCCTAGCGAGGTTTACATCATTATCATCATTGTCATTATTGTTATTCTTTTCTTTTAAGATTTATGATTAAACATGGAATTAAAAATAAGACTAGTACGAAGCTAGAAAAAGTAAGATCAATACGACTATTTTATATATATATATATATATATATATATATATTCCAATATAATATATTATGAATTTTAAAGATAAAATATAACATAAAGATAAATTGTTTCAATGGTCTCCAATCTATTTAACATGTGACTCAGATAGTTTCGATTCTTTTAAGCTGAAACAATCTTGAATTAAAAAAAAAAAGACTAAATTAACTAATGGTTGTCTATGTTCTCTTATTTGGCAATGATGTGTCTTGCCCATGACTAAATATCAATGATATTCTAGTAATATAACTTTTATTATATTGTTAATGAAATTTTCAACTAAATAAAATTAAAAATTGTAAAACAAAACACAAACCCCACCCCCCAAAAAAAAAAAAAAATCATCATCTCCATCTTCTCCTTGTCTCCTCCTCCTCCTCCTCCTCCTCCTCTCTCTAACCCTACCGCCCAACCTGTTGGTGCCTCCTTTTGTCAGATCCTCCTCCTCTATGCAACCCCCCCTCAGTGCCCTCCCTGCCCCATGTTGGTTTCCTTTCTTTTGCTGCCCAACCCGTTGTTGCCTCCCACGCCAAATCCATCTCTTTCGTGTGACCCCCCTCAACTCCCTCCTTGCCCTAGGTTAATATCCTCTCTTTCTCTCCATCTCTTCTTATTATTCTCAGACTTAAGCTGTCGCCACTCCACTAAAAGCCGCCATGAACCAACCTCATGACCCACTACAACATCGTCTCACTACACCGATCAAGATCTCTTGATCTTGGAGTCTATCAAATCTCCTCTGTCTTTTTTTCTTCTAACTTTTTTAGTGAACCTAGGATTTGGTTTCTGGTATTTCTTGATGTTTTGATTTGAGTTTTGACTTGGATCTCAATTTAGTGAATCAAATTAATGATGGTGATGATGTTTATAGGTTTCTATTATGGTGAAATTGGGAAGAAAGATCCAAGGAAGGGGCGATAATTTTGGGTTCAGGGTAAACTTGAATTCGAAAATTTCTTGATGTTTTTGGGTCAAAATCCAAAAATTTATGGGAACTTCTCTATTTTTTTAATGTTTCTAGGTATTTCTTGACATTTTTGTGATTTAAGCAAAGGCAACGCTGCAATGAGGCACGATAGGTTAGGAGTTCTTGGTGAGTTTAAGTTCAGCATGTGGGTTGGTTGCTACCAAGGGGTGGAGGAGCTCTGCTGGTCCCGGTTTGATGTGCGGGAGGTGGAGGATTTGAGTTTGGCTGGCCAGAGTTAGCGAAGATGAAGTTTTCTGATTTATTTTTTATTTTTTTTAATTTTTGTGAAATGATAGTTGATTTAATTAGGAGTGTTTTAGTGTTTTTGAAGAAAATGATGATCACTCGACCGATAAAAGTGAGAAAATAGACATACATTAATTAATTCAATCCTTTTTTTTTTTTTGAGTTCTAGATTGTTTTGGTTAAAAAAAAAGAATCAAGACCATTGAGTCACCTTTTGAATAGATCGAGAACTATTAGAGCAATTATTAAAAAAAAAAGAAAAAGAAAACATGCATAAAGTGGGTAAGGAAGGAGGAAGTTGTGTACACCGCAAAGGTTGCCAAGTTTAAAAACAATTTTTTTTTCTTTCTATCGTTAAGCAAAAATGAAAAATGAATATTGATTTCTTCAAATAACAAAATGATTACATTAGATTAAATGGATGATATTTCTTTCGAAAAATGGATGATATCACTTAATTTGGGAAAAGAAGTTCTAAGATAGAATACAACCTATTTTTGTTTCGGGAAATGGTAAATAAATTGGCCAATGGGGCAACTGTCTAAAGGAGACATCATATAAAAATTAAAGAAACAATAAAAAGTCCAGGGGAGACATCATATAAAAATTAAAAAACAATAAATGAGGCACGTCCTTTTTATTGGTAAATATGTCATTGGCTTCTCTCATTTTCGCGTCCTTTTTATTGGCTTCCCACAATTTATTCAATAAGTCATTTAAACTTAACAATCTAATATAAATAGATAAATAGGATTTTAATATTAAAAGTAATTAAACAATTCACTTATACGTCAAAATTTAATTAAAAAAACAACCAAAAGGACAAAAAAATAGGTTCATCCTCGAGTTGTGAGACACGTGTAATTAAGTTTTAATGACATACATACATGCATATATATGCACGAAAAATCTAAGATTTAAATAGTAAAGTATCTAAAAGTTTTTATATTTTCAAAACACATTTTAAAAGTGAAATAGAGAACTTATGATGACATGTGGGATTGAATTTTTCCACATTATATATCGATATTTTCTCTTCTGTGATGATAGGCCGTCTCAGTGTTTCTTCTTTTGCAATAATGATCCGACTCTTTAATAAGGTGCTTATAGAGCGTCGTACTACATAGAAGTTTTTTTCACATCGTTTCACACTCTCTCATGCATATCTTGCACGTTTAGAAGGCAGATGTATTATGATTTTATATTATGCCTTGCAAGGTAAGTTTGCAAATTAATACATTTACGATCTTTATGTAGGAAGACAACAAGTTACATGAACATATATATATATATATATATGTATATTTGCATAAATATCACCATATAAAGAGCATTATTGTCCCCTTTAAGCAAAAGGGACAATAAATTCATCCATGATAGTAAATTTTGTGATGCATTTTTGTCAAAAATGTTGTTATACTTCGTCAAATGATCTGTTTTAAATTCGAACCGATAATTTAAATCATATCAAACTATAGGAAGGGGCTGTAAGTGAAGTATTAATTTGTAGTCAGTTAATTTGACTTCCTTTTCCCTTCACAAAAAAGAACAAAAATAAGATATTACAACATGATTTGCGCGTTCAGGGGCTCAGCTATGTTCGCTCTTATAAAGTAAACCTAAAACTTTCTAGGGTTAGTCTTATATCTACTGTAATTAAATATTCCAATAAATTCTCTCCAACATATAATTATAATTGAAAAATAAAGATTTATGATATAATAAAAATGACAAAACATTTTTAATCGATCGTTAGATCTTTAATAAATTTCATTAAGTTATTGTTCTTTATTTAATACGCAATACGATTCTAAATCTTACTGTTAAAAAATATATACAATTAAAAACTACATCTTACTGTGCATACAATATTTTTTCAGATCCTACCAAAAATTGCTCCTAAAAAAAGATAATACAAACAAGTTTGGGGAAGAAAAATTATACACGCCAAGAAAAGAAAAGACAAGCTGCGTGTGTGTATTGATCCTATATGTATTGTGTGTGTGAAAAGGGGAAAAGTACTGATCATTTGAAGGGTGTTTGAAAAAGAGGTGAAAATTAGTGGTTAAAATTACTTTTATTGTAGCATGTGAGAGTTTTATATTGTAGTAATTTTTTTATTTGTTATTGTAACATATAAAAATTTTATACTATTTATAATTAAGTTTGTGTCAAAACATGGGGCAATTGGTGTTCGGAACGAGGGGAACATTTATTTCTGAATTTAAAGAGCTCCTTAATTGCCTTCGCCCACCGATCATTAATTGCTCTGTATAAAACAAAAACGCGTACGTAGATTCCAAAGTGTAGTTCCGAAAAGATACCATTTTTAGCATCACTAAGGGACATATCTAAAACTCAAAATCCAAAATAAATATATTATTGTAAATGGGTTCTTAAGGAAAAAAAAAAGGACAATATTTATAGAAGAATTCTACGGTAATTATGTTATGTGTGTAAAAATATTCTATCAGTCACTGGGACAAAATTTTTAACCAACTAATTCATTTTATTTCTTAATATAATATGATAAAAAGATGATCTGATAATTCAAAACCGTATCTTATTGATAGGCTACAATCTCATAGAAAGTTGTCCGGTGATTTTGCAATGTGGCTAAAGTTTCGTGATCCACGAGGAAGAGAAAGACTGATCAAGACACACCAAAAGTGGTAAGTTATATATTGTTCAATAACATAATGACTACCTAGGGAGAACTTTAGCAATGATGTACATACATTTTGGTATTGGGAAACAGCAGTGTATACATAGCGCATTATAGTATTATTAGCCCACTCAATGGGAGAAACCAAAAAGGAAAAGGGGAATTAGCAATAACTTTGTAAAGTGCTGTCCTTCTCAGCAAATTGAGGATCAGGTTGTGATGTTGAATGAAAATGAAACAGACAATGTTTTTCCAAATTATAAGTGCTTCACTTGCATGCTTGTATTGGAAGTTGTTGTCACGGCACTCACACTTTGACTCCTGAACCAGTCTGCGAGAGAGGTATCAAATTTACGTAATCCAATAATGCACCGTACACATCCATCAATTAAAGTTTGGCCAATTAGATCCTACATATTATCAGCTTCTTGGTACTTTGACACAAGATTGATGTGCTATTTTTATTTTTTATCTTTATTTTTTCTCATATATATATATATATATATATATATAGTCTTTATTCAACTACCTTAACTAGTCCCATACGTATAATATTTTTCATTCATAAATGTAACTCTATTTATGCATTCATAAAAAAATCAATTTATTCACACAAACACTTATCATATACAATCCAACACATTTAACATTAAATATTATATTTAAACAAGTTGAATGTTATTACTTAATGTACAACGTTACTTTCATGAACAACAAGTGCTATATATGTCGAAATACTGATTAGGATACCAACTGAAAACTATTTTCATATATACATATATATATGTATAGGTAACGGCTACAATTTTTATCTACGGACCGTCTAGACTACGTAATATTTTTTTATAGTATAATAACAATATGTCATGTTAAATATAACATTAAGTTTTGATCATCTAATATTGTTGTATATTCTGTTCTAGAAGAGGATATACCATATTCTTAATGTGGAAACATCAAACTAAAAAAAATTGATACAAAATAAACCTCCTGCCATAGAGAAGAGATCTAAAGTTTGGGTCCCCTCAATCGCCCTTCTTTTGAACCAGAACTGGTCGAGAGAGATGTGTGTGAAAGAATTAAAATCGCTATGCTTTTTTTTCTTGAGAAACATTACAACTCAGCTTGGGAACTATAGTTTGAACCGAAAAATTCAGGCAAAACATAGTTTGGTGTTTGACAACATTAAAATAAAAAATTAGTTCAGACAATTAGTCCAAATTGAAATTCTCAATTCAAACTCGTTTATTACAATAAAAACTAATCACTTGAGTTAGAAGAGTGAAAAAGAAGAGTAAAAAAAAAATGAAAGGTTTGTATTGTAACAAATGAGTTTGAATTGAGAATTTCAATTTAGACTGATTGATCGAACTGATTTTTCTTTAGCATTGTTAAAACACTAGTTTGTGTTTGGACTGAATTTTTAGACCAAACTATGGTTCTGAAATGGAATCGCAATGTTTCTCAGAAAAAGGGAAGCTATTTCAAATCTTGCACATTTTTTTTAATTTGGTGTTGTCACATTAAGAGTATATTATATGTTCTTCTACAACAAAATATACAATAACATTAGATTATTAAAGCTTGATCTAATGTTCAATATAATACATTGTTATTATTCTATACAAAATGTTATGTTGTCTGGACGATCGAGAGATAAGGACCGTAAATGCTTCCAATTGTATATGTAGATGTATATACAAATAAATAAATAAATTACACCGACCTTTAATTTTAAAGTTCGAAGCTCCCTTTATGCAAAAGGACTAAAAGAAAATGTGCATGATATTGACGTATTAAAAAGCACCACCACGATGTAGCATTGCGGCAAGCAACAAGGAGGGAGCTACATATTTGTTTTAGAAAAAAAAATCTTCTAATCATTTTTTTTTTGGACAATTCGAATAAGATTCTTTGATTGAGAGAACTTACACCGACTAGGGGATATATACCAGTCTAGAACTTCTAGTAAGAGGCCTAGTTCCTTTGCAACTAATATGCACACATGAAACTATATATGAAAATTGTAAATATATATTTATATGTATATTTTCTTTGGAAAAAAAAAAGGGCTGGTTCTAAAGCCAGGAGTACGTGGACCACTACACACCAAACGAGAAACGTGAACAGGGAAAGTCAAATTTCCATATACCAATAAATTAAAGGCCGGTGATGGGGCAGAAACTGGTGACAAAATATATATATATATATATATATGAATTTTTTGAAATTTTGAAATCGTTTTTTTTTTTTTTTTCCCAATTGACTGTCTTATATCATATGGGCATTGTTTGATTGGTTAACTGTTTTTCTAACGAATATAGGGGGCCAATAATTAACAGTTTCCCCGCACGAGAAACGTTTGCCTAAAAAAAATGAAAATGCATGTTAGCTTTAGGTTTCTATCAGATAGCATGTAGGATACATATACGTACATACATACATACATACATACATACATACATACCTATATAGAAGCCAATGTTCATAAATCCTCATTGTTGTGATAATAAATTATGATGGGGATTTAGATGAATGACGATCCAACATTTGGATTTTCCTAATTATAAACTTCTATAATCAACATCACCAAACTTTTTTGGTACCAAATGTTGATGGCTTCTAAGTTGAGTAATATTTTTTTGGGTGTACGAACAATTAATCAAATTTAAAAGTAGTGACAATACCCCAAATCTTTTTCTAAACTTTTTTTTTTCTAGTTTATGTGGGTTGAAACCTTCCAACTTTCTGTTACGGTTTAGATTAACATATAGCTTATGCATATTTTATATCCTCCATTGTACTTTGTGTTTACAAAATTTTGGTTAGTCACTACAATGTGGTCCTGAAAAGAGTTAAGATATTTGGTCAGTCTTTGCAGTCAATTAGGTTTACAAGCAAACCAAGTTTTATAGGTCAGAGTTAATCTTTCTAGGGTTCACCAGCTAGATAGGCAGATCATCATAAGTCAAAATTACAAAATGGGACCTCATATGTATGATCCAATCTGCCTTCAACGAATTGAAGCTTTTAGTAATTGATTAGTATATCTCGTATGTACGAAGTTAATTTTCTTATATATTTTTATATATACTTTTTTTATCTTTTCCGTTCCGCAACGCTGTTCAAACTAATTGGGTTGAACCAATAACAGTGTAAAATTTTACATACTATAGTGTAAAGTGAAAAGTTACTGCAATATTAAAGTTCTTACATACAAGAAATTTTTTTTAAATTTAAACCGATTTATCTAATAATACGCTATGTTCTCCAAACGATATGTTGTAATAAATTAGAGACGGAAACGCAAGGTTATTAGGGTGTTTAGAAGAATGGTGGGAACCAGTGGTTAGAACTACTTTTACTGTAGCATGCAAGAGCTTTACACTATAGTAATTTTTTTATTATTACTGTAGCATGTGAAATTTTACATTGTTTATAACTGAGTTTATGATGTTAGAATCACTGTCAAACAGGGTATATATAATTGGTGAGTGAACATGGATGCATATGATAACAATTAAAAGTGCCGTCCTCTTTTAAGGAAATGATTCCACTTATGATGTGTTGTTCATTTGAAAGATAATTTTTCCACTCAATTTTCTAGTCTACTATAGGGTTAAGTTGCGGCCGACCAACTACATGCATCTCCCTCGTCAAATCATGAAGTCCTATCAGCAAAATAAAATAATATAAAATAATTTTTTTTTCCGACCATGTCTTATTTTATTTATTTTGTTACATCTTAAATTGTGCTAGAATTTCACGAGTTTGGCAGCTTGGCCAGGGGGCACGGAAGTCATGCACTACTGATTTCTAATTGGCATAATGCTTAGATATATTCTTTCATTAATTTGTTTTTTAGTCGTGTGTATCTCGTCATTATTAGTTGCCTATTTTTGAGTGTGTTTAGGAAGCAATTAAGTTTAACCTTGAAATCGAAACTTAAATATTGTAATAAGTGAAAGCTTTACACTTAACATATTTTTTACTTTACATTGTAGCATATAAGAGCTTACTCTGTAGCAATTGAAACTTTAAAGCAAGTTCCCAAACACACATGCCTACAATAAAGATCAATTTTTAGTTTTCTAATAAGGTTATTTACCTATTTTTACAATGTGCTTTGAGTTTATTTAAAAAATATACTTTTTACTTTTTATCTCATTAAATTTATACTTTTATATTATATTTACTAGAGAAATCCAAACCTTCTCTTGATCATTGTTCAATGTAAATGCTCATAATATCCTTAAATACAAGAAAGACAAAAAAAAAAAAAACAAAATAAGTTTTTAAAATATGTAACAATATAAAAATTTTTAAAAATGAGTTTCCCTTTTTCATCTTTTTTTAAGGGTATTTTGGTTCAAAATTAAGTGTTGATTTTAGAAGTTATGTATTTGTGTGTTAAATGTATTTTGAAAGTATATATTTGAAAAGATCAAAAATCAAAATATACTTTCTAAACACGCTTAAAATACATGGTATAAAAAGATAAATAACTCTTTTATATTACAAAAGTAATAACAAATGATAGAATTTTGTGCTCGTACATTACGTTGGGTCCAGTTGGAAAAATTTAGCAGATTTTGATATTTTGAGGGAAAAAAAATTGAACAAGAATCCGGAGAATAAAAAGTCATCCTTCAAGCTTCAAGTGGGAAGGGTTCTAAAATGAGAAAATCTTATAATTAGTTACTTCTTTAATGTTGTTTCCATTATCTTGTTTTGTTTACTTTTGGTTTTTAGTTTTTTTTTTTTTTGGTATTTTTCTTTGGCTTTTTTATTATGTTTTAGTTTTCTTTCTTTTTCTTTCAATAACGTTTACACATATTGCATTCCGATGAACCCAGAATGGGATGCATATTATATTCTGTTGTTAGGTCTACAAACCAATAAGCATTTTTAGCTATTATAAAAGCACAAGCTGATACATTTCTTAATTAATATTCAAAGGGAAGAGGAAAAGAGAGGACAAAGCTGATAATATAGATTGACAGACAACGCCAAAAAAAGATGATGTCTTAAAGCCACAACAATTTTTATATGCATGGAAAACGGGACGGAAAATGAGTAATTTATATATACATGCGATGACCCCTTGGAGTTTGTCATACATATTTTTGTTTTCTCCTTTGTGTACTGATGGGGACAGGATATTATGTTGTGCATGTCTCGACTATCATTAGGCTAGATTTAATTCAAAAAAAACAAGACCTACTTGAAATGACTGGTCGGAGGGCACATGCAAAGCACATTTGAGGGGGTCTTGATGAGCCAGAGCACATGATGAATTAAGCTTGATTAGGAAGTCAAATAAAGAAGTCACCCGTTAAAACTACTTTCTGAATTTGGTGATAATGCCAGACAATGGGAAAGATGATAGGATGGATTCAAACGGTAAATAAGAGACTATTCTATGATCTTATATATTTGTATTAATTACATGTAAAAAGGCATAAATAGAGAAACTCTTAGAAAAATCGAAACAAAGGGGAAGTAGTAAATTAGGGGAAACAATTTTGTAGTCCAGAGGGCTTTTGACGTTGGTTTTAAAACAGGGGACATGGAAAGCAAGGAGGGCGAGTTTCTACATCTGTCTCTTATAAAAGACGTCTAAAGATAGAATTTGGGCCTTTCGTCGCTTGCTTAAAAAGCGACGTTAAAAGCCTATCACGTCCCTCACCCGCGCCAGCAAACATGGAAGGTGCGACATCAAATCCCTTCCTTGTTGTAGCGTATTTTTATTTCTTATAGTAGAAATTCCCTCCAACCTTTATAGTAGACTTAACCTTGAATTGAAGAAAAATCACTCTAAATTCTTGTATTTATTTATTTATTTTTGCGTGAGTAAGGTGAGATTTATTTTTCCGAGAATGTTTGTTGGTGAATTTCCATCATCAACGATTATATTTTAGGGCGTGACGAAAATTCTGTAAAAATATGCAAATTCTAAAAGTTGGTGATTCCAATGTATTGTATAATTGTTGATCAATTTAGGTGTCGGCTAGAGTTGGAGAAAGCAAAGGGAAAATGAGAGTCATGGAGTGGTCACAGTGAATCAGACTTGTGTTCCATTGAAAGTAAAGTGTTTTTTTTTTTTTTTTGGCTTTTTTGAGAGCAGTTGTCACCCCGGAGTACGGAAGGTGACGTGACAAATTAATTAATTTAATTAAGTGAAGATTTAGTTAAAATTGGGTTTTAGAATTAAAATTTAATACTAAAATAAATATGATAATTTAAAAACCCTTTTTTTTGAAGTGGGCAATTATAATAATTAAACAAATAAAAATCAAAAGTGGACAATGAGAAAATAAATGAGAAACAAGGAGAAACGAAAATGGGTCCCACTAACCTATATTTTGTGCACACACATAGTATGACAATATTAAATTACAATCACAGTCTAAAATAAAAAAGAAAGTTAAGATTATATATGCCTTGAATTATTTGTACTACAACCTACCCAAATCTTCTACTGGTTGCAAGTCTGGTCAACGTACTCTTCTCTGATCCTAAGCTGATATCCACCTAGAGGGAAAAAGATTTTAAACCAATAAAATGTAAGCGAAAGGCTCAGTAGCACTATATTTTTAAAACATTTTAATTTTCGAAGAAATTTTATTATTCAAATAAACATATAGAAAATGAACTAGAACAAATAAATAAATAGATAAAAATTTATTAAAGTTTATCTTACGAAAATAGTTTAATTGATCGACCAAAAAGAATACTATTTTCTTTTCCTGGGCAAACCATATATATTTCACTACCGTAGTGGCCCAGCTAGGTTTTGGAACCTACCCCCAAGGTCACACTCGACACGACCCGATCTTTGATATGGCATCATGCCCTTAAATATAATTATATATATATATATATATATATATCTTTCTATGATTATTAAAATATCTTTTTACCAAATATAATCATTTACATTCATTATGAGGTTTATTATAAAAAATTACCTCGATTCTACCTTTTATAAAATCAATCAATAAAAATATATTTTCAACCAATAATTGAAAACATTTTTGTTAAAAATTCGTTTGAGGCCAAAACATTTAAAACTAGCTACCAAGAAAAGGGTAGAAGTCCCACTTCAATACTCGTGTCGATGTCCCACACCGTAATCCCAGTCCGTTATACGTTAGCTCCGCGGATCCACAAACAACCATAAATGTATAGTAACTTAGTTTATTAGTATTTAACTTGAAATATCCTATGTTACTAAATCAACTCATGATATCCTCGTGTGCCATTTAAGTTTATAAAATCATTTTACAAAGCCAGAATTTCAATAGGGGTTCAAAACGGTAAAAACGGATGAAAAATTACAAAATTTTCACTCTACCAGTCGGCCTGCCGATCGCCCTGGTTCGACCGGCTGAACTTTTCAAGGTTTGGCTTGCTAGATAGATGAATCCGGCCTGCCGAACCCTTTGAATCCGACCTGCCGAACGCAAAGTTTGGCCTGCCGATTTGAAAAAATTTTAGAGTTTTCTAGGCACGGGAATTTGGCCTCTCGAGCCGAAATCTCCATTTCAACCTGTTTTTCTCAATTCTTAGGCGTGGGTAATGATCATAATTGATTAAAAAACATAGTAGATTACTTTTTAATGCTTTAAAACAAGTTTTAAACAAAATTTTTAGAAAAATCCAAAAATATAGAAAAATAGAGAAAAATGAAAAATCTTGATTTAAATCCGTTTTTGATCAAATAAAGTTTGTATTCTAGTTATTCTAAGTTCCTCTAACCTAAATTGAGGGTTTTTTAGGCTTAGAAAAGCTTAAATTTTAAAATGCAAGAAAAATTAAAAAGTTTAAAAAGTTTTAAAAATTTAAAAACTAACTTTAGATTAAGCTTTGAATCGTATTTTCAGTTACTCAATCACGTTCCCGAACCTCTATTCCACGAAACCAAAGCTTGGGATTGATATTTTGAAGCAAAAATTGAGAGAAAGAGAGAGAGGAAGAGAGAGACCGTGAGAGGGAAAGAGAGAGACGAGAGAATGAGAGAGAGTGAGTGTGAGAAAGTGAGGGAGAGGAGGAGAAGAGGAAAATAAATAGAGATAGAAGAGACTGTTGCCTGGACAAAACTGTATGCGGTAGCACACTGATTTTAAATGAGACATATTTGGTATTTAACAAATTGTTTTGTTTTAAAATTTTAAATAACAATTAAAAATAATTAAGAGTAATTAAAATCATTTAAAGGAATAAAAAATATCATTAATTTAAAAATTTACAAAATAATTAAATTTAATTTAAAATATTTATTATAACATATTAGTCTATCATTTAATTTAATAATATTTAATTAATTTTGAAGAATTACAGCAGCTTTTGGCTAGGTTTCTGTATATTGACAAATCAGGCTTCTGCAGAAAATAAATTCCGAGCAAATTAGCCGAAAAGAGCCCGTGAAAATGAATGGTCCACTTCAAAATCAGACTCCACGGTTTCCAACCAATTCGTCTACCATGTAGGCATCAATCAGTTACATCTCTCACTCAACTCCGAAAAGGAAAAAAACTAACCGTGGGCTGACAGCCGTCATCAACTCATAACTTGATTATGCAATGAAAGAGAAGAATCCGCACAAGTAAATATGAGATTCTTATAGAGTATAATCTGCTATTTTATTTTTCAGTCTTCTTAATTTGTTTTTTATTATTTATTTATAATATTATTTAAACTTAACATTATAAAATTATTAATAAAATCTAAATATTAAAAATAATTAAACAATTTATTTATATATTAAAATTTAATTATTAAGATAGCCAATAAAACAAAAAAAATAAGACAACAAATCTTGATTCATTCTTATTACCATAAAAAAAAAAACTAGATTTTTATGAGTCTTTTTGGTTATCATGACATTGTTATCTTGTGTTTTAAAGAAATATACATTAATACTTTGCTGTTTAAAAAAATTAAAACGGTACCTTATAGTTTTCAAAAAACATTATTTTTGTACCTTGAGTTTATATTTTTTATGTGAATTTTTTTACCCTTTATTGATGAACCCCAAATTAATTATGTGAAACTATAATAGAAATCAAAACAAAGGATCAAATAAAACTCATAAAAAAAACATATATGTCAACTTTTTTTTATATTGTTTGTATTTATTTTATTTTATGTTTTCAACAAAATATTTGCAGTTCATTAATCTTCAAAAAAAAATCAGGATTTATTTAAAAAGAATAAGTTGAAAATTTTACATCACAAAACACAGACTTAGAGTACTAAAATAATATTTTCAAAAACTACGTGATACTGTTTTGATATTTTCAAGACATGGTATTGGTATCTAAAGGATAAGATACCAATACGATATTTTCTTAAAATACAAGATACCAAAATAAAATACCTTTCTTTTTAACAAAATTTGATATGGACAAACAATTTAACTTTATTAGTTGATACTATTATTTTAATCATTAGAATAAGAGCAACTTTGAATTGCATACAATTAGCTTTTAACATAAATACCTATATGTTAGACTAATAAAAAGTTAATCTACCAATTAAAATAAAAACATTTAACCGTGACATCTCTTTTTTTATAATAGATATCATTTGTTCATAACATAATATTTTTCCCCACACGTGATAAAAGGAAAATTTTCAATGTTGGATGAGCCTTTTTAAAAAAAAAAAAAAAATTTAAACTGTCGGTTCTATACCCATTTTTTTATCTTGGCTTGTAGCAGACTGTTAAATAAGATCCACCTATTTTTAACCAGACAAAAGAAATAATTAGGTGAGACGCTACCAAGATCCTTATCACGTCGTAACATGGCAAAATGCACATGATAAAAATCTGGAAAAGACATCTATATATCTGCTCAAAAAAAAAAAAAATCCTTCGTATACCATAATTAAAAAAAAAAAGTTTATACCGTAACTTTTTCCCAGCTAATTCTTAAAAAATAATAATAATAAATAAATAAATAAATGAGAGAGAGGAAAGAAAAGAAGAAAAAGGCCTGTGCTCCGGCTAAAGTGATAGAAAGAAGTTATACAAAAGAAAGTGAGTTTCACCAATATTAGATACCTAGAATAAAATTCTAAACATAAGTATTTAAATTGTCATCTGAATATGAGTTTGAATACAAAGATAAATATAATTTGAAATATATGTTTATATAGTTTCAAAACAAAGGTTTGACCATGAACATATACAAAAAGATAACAGAAAGAAATAAAAAAAATATTATAAAAATAAATTAAAATTTGAAAAAATGTATTGTAGCGCATAGGTTCAAATTGGGGCAAATTTGAGGGGCATATTATACTCTCAAATTAAATTGGACTCTACCGGTTCAAACTCATGTTCTAAACACCACCTAAATGTTGGTGGGTCAGTTTTCCTTAAAAATAAAAAGGATTAAGTGCGGTAATCGTTTTGTACTAGCAAAACTCAGTGTAGGGAATGAACACAGTAGAATTATTCTATCCATCGTGTTATTTGTTTGGAAATTTACATATTAATATTGACCGCTCTCTCTTCTAATTAGCAAGAAAGATTTTTGTATTGAAAAATATGAAATTAGTATATTAAAATTAAATTTATTTATAATAAGCACTCTAAAATATAATTTTAATTGATTGTAAGTCGCTCCATCTCAAATATAGGTTGAGGGTTTGAGTCACGCTTAGCCCTACTTAAAATAGGTGGCATACTCCATCTCCATATATGAAAATATATATATAATTTTAAATGTCCATCAAATAAATATACTTAAATGACATTTATGACATGTGCAAATATATAATTTTAAATGTCCATCAAAAAAACATACTTAAATGACGTTTATGACATGTGCAAATATAATTGTAACATTATTCATTTACAGCGTTAATATTTTTTTTGGTTTAAACTACGTCATGTATTCACGACATCAACTTTGAGTTGTTGACATAATAATTTAGAGAAAATTAATATAACATTTATAAGAATTTTCCTTAATTTTAGGGTTTTCTTAAGTTACGGTTTTAAGTATTCACGAGTAAGATTCATGCATGATTGTTAAATAAAAATCATCTAGGCCGACATTCCCTAAGAAAAACTTGTCATGTACATGACAAATGCTTCTGTTAGTTTTGGTCATGACCCTGCTACCCAAATGTCTTGTATACTTTAGACCATAACATAAGAACATATGCCTTTCATTCACAAAAGTGAATATCTCTTTCATTGGGAGAGGGAAAAAGGAGATCTTTTCAGAGGTTATATCCTCGAGGAATCTTGAAATGCGTACAAATGATGATAAAGGGTAACATGAAGCCGCTACAATTGTCACATTACTTTTTAAAATTGAAGAAAGAAAGAAAGAAAGAAAGATTGAGCTTTGTAAATGTAAATAACATTAGTCGAATCGTTTCCAATCTAAAACCATTTTTTAACACTATTTTGAGGGCGTCAAAAATTTAAGGACGTAGTTGAAATCACAAATTGTGGTTCTAAATAATTTTTGGTTTAAATTTTATAAAAAATACTGTCATAATTTTGGTTATAATTACAAAAATAGTTCAACTGGATTATCAAATAGGAGTATAAATATGAATTACGAATATGAAAATAATTTTTTCTCACTAGTTTGTCAAAATACAATGATGGCAATTGGCAAGTCCAAAAACAGTTCATTCATGCACCTTGCGAGATCGCTCCTGGTGCATTCTATCCCAACATAAGGCAATTGACACGTTTGTTTTTCCAAACCCCACATTCATTTAATTGCAATGAAAAACCCAATCTCCAATTATTCTAGTAACAACAATTTATTAGATTCCCAAGCTTTCTTGTGTTTGACTTCTTGAGGGAAATTCAACTGCATTGTTATTGTCATGAGAAACTACAACGAACAATGGATGAAGTGGGCAGCCCTTGACCCTTGCCATGTCAATAATGATATGCCAATCAACTGTGTATTTCTTTGACTTTATATTTCATGTGACAATTTTTTTCCTTTCTTTACAAAAAAAAAAAAAATCACGACAACAAAAAATAAAAAAAGAAATTATTTAAATGAATATAAAAATAATACACGCCTTTTAACCATTAAATCTTCATTATGTTGAGTTAGTATATTTTTATTAATATTACATGATTCGATTATAAGCTTAAGATTGAAAAAGAGTATTCACAGAGTGCCTTTTTCATATCTTAATTAATATACATTTCTTTTGAATATATATATATATATATATATATATAAAATCTACAAGCGGGACAAGGTTCGCCAAAAAAGAGAATATTACACGGAGGGCCCCTTTTGTTACTGACATCCTTGGGTGTGAGTGGACGGCGAACTCCAAAGACCGCACTATTATGCTATATTTACTTTTAACTCCTCTTTTCCTTTTTATTTTATTTTTTGAATATTTTCCTTTTTATTTTTTCTTTCTTGTTTTTCTTGTTTTAGTGGTTAGTTTTGACTTCTCCTTTCCTTTTATTTTTATTTTTGAATATTGTCCTTTTTATTTTATTTTTTGAATATTTTCCTTTTTATTTTTTCTTTCTTGTTTTTCTTGTTTTAGTGGCATGCATTATCCATTTTTTAATCCTAAAAATGCACCACCTTTTTCTTTTGTTGCTGAAATATAATGCATTATTGATCTCGAGATTGAATGATATTATTATTATGGGAGCTACGAATTGAATAATACACGTTTCAAAAAAAAAAAAAATTGAATGGTACAACAACTCTAGTGGTCGGTGTTAGGCTTTTACGAATTGACGCAGATAGTTTTTAAGGAAGAATCAAAAAGAAAATCTTTTATTTGGATTGAAGAAGAAGGGATTGTTATATAAAATGTATCTCTAATTTTAAATTTTTTCTTAATTTAATCTTCTGTTTTTAGGAGTCACCTTAAGGAAAGAAAAATTATAAATGGGCCAATTTTTAAAACTTTTAAGAAATAGAAAAATTACAATGCATGACCAAATTATTATTATGAAATTAAAATTTAACACAATATTTATAATATCTTAAAAATGTCAATAATTATATAGTAATTATTTAATTAATATCATGTTGGGACATATGCAGAATATTTATAAAGTATGATCATATTTTAATTCAAAAAACTTAATTGAACCATTTGTCTTATTAACCCTTAGTCCTATTTATCAAAGTGTAGTAAATAACAGGCCATGTTTAGTTTTTAATTTTTGGCTTTTCTATTTTACCCTTAGCTTTTTTATTTTATATATATATTTTTTCAAATTGTGAGATGTTTTTGGTTTGTTTCTTAGTATTAGGTATTAATTTAGTTTATTTTGAGATTTTTGGTTTAATGTAGTAAATCCGTATTTACATCTAAATGGCTTATTTATTAACTTTTTCTACTTTAGCCTTTTAATTTTTTATTCCTCGTTATCCCATAGGCAAACCTCCACGACTAATTCCTTTTCTTTTCTTAAACATATTGATACAATCAGTAAACCAATGGTTTACTTTTACGTCTTAGAAGTAAACTAGTAATGAACTCTTTTTCAGACATCGTTTACTCTCTCTTCCTCTCAGAATTTGTTTTTTGGTTTCTCTTTCCCTCTCTTCTCCCTTCTTGATGGCAGTCTGGTGAAAATTTAACAAAAAAAATGAAGAGAACAGTTGTTTACCTTTTTGTACCCTTTATTTTGAGTTTATTTAAACAATATTCTTTTGGTTTTCGATCTCATCAAATTTATACTTTTAAATTAGATTTAATACAAAAATTTATATCTTTTCCCAATAAATTTTCAATTTTGACCTAAAAAATTGCCTAAAATACCTTCAAATTAAAAAATAGGATAGCTGTAAAAACTTAAACAAACTTTATACTAAGTTTTTTGCCTTAAAAAAGCATAGAATACCTTCAAAAATAGGTATTTTGTGTACTTTTATTTTTGTTTTATTCTTCTTTTTTGAAAGTTTTAGTGTTTTTTCTTCTATTTAAAGATAATTTAGTCATTTTAAAGGTTAATATCAATTATTAATCGAGGTAAGCTATAGATTTATGTATTAAATCTAATATAAAAGTATACATTCGATGAGATTAGAAACTAAAGGTATATTTTTTTAATTAATCTAAAACAGAGTGTATAAACAGATCAATTTCGTTAAAGAAAATCTATATCATTTCTTTGCTTATTGGTGCAAAAAACATGGAAACAATTGCATAAAAAAATCTGGATAATAACAAAGAAAAAGAAAATAAAAGAAAAAACATCCCCTCAAAAAAAAAAAAAAAGAAAGAAAAAACAATGTCAGTGAATGAATGCAGGGTTTTCAATTGTCCTACTTTTCCTTGTTTTCAAGTTTTCTTCACCGTGGCATGGTGCAAAGAACTTGTGTTTTTTATGAAGTATAAAAAAAATCAACTTATGTAGTACATTGTCTGGCCCTATTTTTTGATTGACAATTACGTTAATTTAAGAATATAATGCTACTAGTGTTAAATGAATTAACCAGTAATGCAATCTAGATTCATTGTATTATGTTGGTTAGATGACAGTATGTAACTCAACATGTGTAAATAGTATAAATGCAGATGTAACGAGTGATTTCATCATTGCTTAGAATTGACTCTTTACATCTTGTTCAAAAAAAGGGGAAAAAAGAAAGAAAAAAAAAAGAAAAGAAAGAAAAGATTTATGTTTGTATGATTAATGATTATACAAATGTAATATATTACGCGTTTATATTGAAATAGTGACATAAAAACTTTTACATAATAATATTCTATTTGGGTCAAGTGATGATTGGTTTTTTGGTTTTTACGATACTTGGATAAGAATTCTTCCACTCTCTCTTTTGTAATAGAGTTTTGAAAATTTTTAAAATAAATAACAAGTTTTGAAAATATTTATAATTATAGAGAATAAATTAATTGCTAAATAAAACGACGTCATTCTAATAAAATGGACGAAGATATAACATACCTCGCTCTAAGTCCAACTACACGTTTGGATATGAAGAAATGAAGGATAATCTCAAGCAAAGAAAGATACTGAAAGCCCCAAAAAGGGTAGCTTCAGATTGAACAAATAGGTTGCCAATAAATAAGAGAAAGGGCTGGATAGAAGGGGACTTCTAAGAGATAATCTAAAGAGAGCAACTCTAAGATCAAAGCGAATCTTGTTTCCCTCTCTTCAATGAACGTGGGGAATAAATTAATTACTAAATAAAACTACGTCACTCTAATAAAATAGAATACGAAACAATTCCAACGACACCGTTTCATTATTAAGAATTGAAGGATAGTCTGAGCCAGAAAAAACACTGAAAGCCACGGAAAGGGGAGCTTCAAATTGAACAAATAAGCTGCCACGTCAGACTCTGCATCCAAGGGCTGACAATTGGAAAAGAGATCTGACGGCAAATAATTAAAAGAGGAATAGATGCCGTAGCTATAAATAAGAGAAAGGGCGGGATAAAAGGGGTCTTTTCAACCATTGTATAAATTTCTTAAGGTCAAAATGGATCTAGTTTCTCTCTCGAGGAAATCTTTCTCTAGGATCAAGTACACCCTTGTTTGGATAGACTAAAATTCTCCCAAACAGCAGTGAATAATAGCAGTGAATAATAGATTTAAGGTGTAAAAAATTTATTAATAATATAAATAAAAATTATTTATATTAAAAACAAGAGGATAAATAAATTATTTATTTATATAAAAATTATT
>CAMOHE010043105.1:0-11360 GCA_946598075.1 Artocarpus hirsutus
TATATATATATATATATATATATATATATATATATATATCAACATGTATATTATGGAGAACGAAAAGGAATATTATTTATTGATAATGCAATACTTTATTTATCATAATGTCCAGTTGGAATAAAACGACATACTTTATAAGCACCAATCCTAACACCGGCTACAGCCAACCAAGTATAGGGCAAAGAATCCAAAAAAGCTATGGCCAACCAATAGACTTTAGGTTCAACGAAGAGTCCGACCAAGTCCACAAAAGGTTACAATCGACCAGAGAAGACGAAGTCCTAGCTACGGCCAACCAAGTCGAGAACGAAGAGTCCAAAAAGGCTCAGTTAATCAAAGGCCTTAGGTCTGTCGAAGAGTTTGATCAGGTCCAGAAAAGGCTACAACCAACCAGAGAACACCGGGTCTTGGCTACGGCCAATGAGGTCTAGGACGAAGAGTCCAAAAAGGCCACTGCTAATCAAGAGACCTCAGACCAGACAAAGAGTTCGACCAAGTCCAAAAAGGCTATGGCTGACCATAGAAGACAGGTCTCGGCTATGGCCAACCATGCCCAAGATTGATTATCTGGAAAGACCCATAATAAACATATATTCTAACTACATCAAGACTTTGGTATTAATGACCCCTATAACTAAAGTCAAAGGGGCTACTGTTGTGGGAGGAATTTTTCATGATGGGAAGATCTTTTGAAATTCATACCCCTTGAAATCAAGCGCCCAACCAAGTAGGCTAAGAAAAATTGCTAAGTAGACCAATTAGAGAAGGCCTAGAAGATTAATCCAAGAAGGTCACCAAGTAGGCCAAGAAGGATGGCCGAGAAGACCAATCTGAGAAGGTCACCATGCAGGCTCAGAAGACTAATTCGAAAAGGCCTAAAAGACTAATTCACAAAGGTCACCAAATAGATCAAGAACGATGGCTAAGAAGACTAATCCGAGAAGGCCAATTAGAGAAGGTCATATGTAGACCGAGAAGGATGCCAACAAGACCAATTTGAGAAGGCCTAGAATACCAATGCAAAAAAGTCACCATGAAAATCGAGAATACCAATTCGAAAAGGCTAAGAAGACCAACCCGAAAGGGCCATCGACTAGGCCGAGAAGGTCAATCCAATAAGGTAAGATGGGAAGACCACCAAACAAGTCTATTAGGTTCAACCAAGGTCTGACCAGGATCCATCTGATTAGGATTCGTCTGACCGGGATCACTTCAAGATCTGTCTGACTAGGATCTGTTTGACTAGGATCCATCTGACCAGGTCCAATCCAACCAAGATCAATTCGACTAGGATCAATCTGACTAGGATCCGTCCAACCACGATCCCTTTGATTAGGTCTAGTCCGACCAAGATCAGTCTAACCAAATCAATCTGACCTAGCCAAAGTAATTATGAAGAACAACCCCATGATACTGGCAAAGTGATCGAATCTAGACTAAATCACACAATAGTGGATCATACCTAAAGACTATCCCGTGGCACCATCTCAACTTTCTGTTGGGCAATCCTCCTTCTCTAGAGATCGTGACACTTGTCATTGGCCACCTAGGCTCTATACCATAGCAAACCCGGATCACGGGCCAAACCCAGCCTACACTCGGATCTAAGCTGAACTCTATAAATAGTAGCATCATCTCCACCAAAAAGTATACGCATTCTTCACTTGTCTACTTTGCCTTTCCTCTTACTCTTCCTAGTCAAAACACTTACTTGAACGTCGAAGTGCCTTTGGCAGACACCACACTAGTGTCCCCTTACTTTGAGGTCTTCTTTTCTCTTACAGATCTGACCAGACCAGGCAGAGCAGGGCAAAATAGGGAATCAAACCACCGTGCACCCCTGTACATTATGTTGTGTTGGTCTCAGGCATGAACAGTGAAACTTAAATTGGTTTATCAGTTTGGTAATTATCTAAGTATCATTCTATTTGATTTGATGAGCCAAAACTACACCTATAATAACGAGTAATGTTAGTATTTACTTCAAATTTTGATCAATTAAGGGATGTTAGATTTTTTTTTTTTTTTGGCTACAAATATGTCAAAGACTAGTTTGTACATACATGTAAAAGCGTATGATCATATTTGTAAAGATGTGTCCCGTTCAATTGATATCCAAAAATTAATAATCGCACTCTTAAATTATACTTAAAGGGCTTGGACAAACGAGCTCTTCAAAATAGTTTGAAGCCTTTCAAGTGTGTACAAATCACTAGCGGCTATAGTTAATCATAACATACTAATACTATTTATTTATCTGCTAATTAATCATTAACAATACCATAGTAATTTATTAAGAACTTAATTTTGTTGCTTTTTGTTTGCTAGGGTGGGACTTGGAAGCCGCTTGTGCATGTGATGCTAAATTTGACTACTAGTACTAGCTACTACTTCTGACTTGACTGCATTTTGAAGGCAGGATAATATTAAACAAAAATTAGACTCATGTGACTGACCACGTGAATCCAAAAATAGGGATTACCATTGCATGTTCTTGATCATGATCTTGATGGATTAATATTAAACAAACTCGTACGTCAGTACCTCGAAATACGAAATTCTGGACTAACCCGTTTAGGATTAGCTGATTGAGATTTTTTGTTTTTACTTCAACATTCTTCATAACTTTCTCAAACCCGAATTTGCTTATCTGTCATTTGGAATTCAACCTTGATTATTAAAATGTGCTTAAATTATTAACGACCTTTAGAGGCTTTAATATTTCAGTGTGAAAATCTGAGAAAACTTGCATGTTTTGTTTAAGGAGATCTAGTCACGACATTTAAAAAAAAAAAATCATGTGTAATTTTTTGACTCTATTAAGCCTTGCTAGCTGGCTTTTGTCAGATAAATTAAAAATCCCACTTGATTCTGTTAATCAATACTTAATAGGATACATACAAATATATATATATATATATATATATATATTGAAGATCTTTTTTTTTTTTTTTGAAGGAATCTATTTGTTTTCCCAATGATGAAAAATGAATATGTTTTTGGACAAAACATGAAATTCAACAACATGGGAAAATTTTATTTTCAACCCTTACATAACTAAACCAAATCGTTCATCTTTAATTTTATGTGAAATATATAATAGTAATTGCAAGGTAACTTGACTAATAAATAGCAACCCTAAAGTTTATATTATAAAATCTTACTTTACATCACCAATGAGATCATTTGAGTGTGTGTGTGTGTGTGCCAATGAGATCATTTGAGTGTGTGTGTGTGTGTTTTGTCTTTTTGAAGGAAGATTTCAAAAATGTTTTTAAAACGGCCATTGTGCAACATCAAGCATCTTCTGCTCTATATGGCCCTCTCCAAAACAAAACAAAACAAAACAAAAAAAGAAAGGAAGGTATATACTGAGAATGATAATTTGTATTTGATGAAAGTTAACTAGACTACTTTTTTCTTAGACTAATATAATTAATTAGATACAATTTGCGATTTTTGGAACGCATGAGAATGGAGTCCAAATTAGTTTATAAGACGAGTTCCAATTTTAATTGTGTACATGGGCACTACGAGACTTTTATAAAATTAGACTAATAAAGACATTTATTAGCAAAATGACTTTTTTAAATATTTTATTTTGTAAAATAATTTTGAAACGATCTCGCGTAATCTCATAACACTCCCTACGCAACCGTATGATCGTTTAATGTAAAAATGATTAAGGGTATTTTGGTAATTGTATATTTTAAAAATGTTATTTTTAACAGTTTCTATGCCACGTATTTGACCACGTCCAAAAATTGAAGATTTATTTCAATCAAGCTTATGACCACATCCAAATTGAAGATTCACCTCAAACAAGCTTAATGGTGTTTGGACTTTGAAGGGGTCGAAACACTGCTAGTTAAGCTTGATGAAGGGAAAAAATCCTGACATTCATTTGCCCAAAAACAACGACAGGCCTAGACTGGAATCAAAGAATTTGGATTCATTGACGATGTTGACTTTCACAATCTTTCTGGCTGGAGAACGACTAAAATTTGTAAAAGTATAAATCATCCCATTTATTGTATGAAAGTATTCAAAATACCACTTCATCTAGATCCATTTACAATTCTAATAAAAGGCCGTTGCGACACTAATCATAATTTTACAAATACGCCCTGAATTTTTTAGGCGGTTATTGCATTGTCTAAACTAAATAAGAGTGTTCAAAACATGCATATCCATACATACATATGTGTGTGTGTATATATATATATATATATTAATATAATGGTTAATATGACATGTTGAAAATGCATTAATAAAGGGCGATTTTGGCTTGAAGGATTTAATTTCACTTTCAAACCCTAATTTAAAAAATAAAAATAATAATAATAATTATCTAACTTTTCCCTAGCTATCTTTGCGGAGGGGAGTAGTTCGTTTAAAACAAGTTAATGAATAGTGTGTTGATGAAACGACCTTTATCCTTAACCCGATTATCTTCAATCTCTTTATTAAATGAAGAGATATGTCATTGCAAATAATGGAGCCTCTCTTGCAACCCCAGCTGCATTGGATTAATCTCGTCCTCATTCTCAAGTCGACTCCTCTCCTTAAGAACGCGATCCAGATGGTCTGTTAATAGCATATGCCATTTAGCCCTTTCTTTTTCTGCTTCCAAGGGAAATCTGAGACCTAGAGAAATAAAACAACTTCTATCCCAAAGCACCACTTCTGCAAAGAGGGTATCCACAAATGCAATTAGTGGACAGAAGAGAAGCAGCTATTTCATCAGCTATGAAAGAATCCTAATTCAAACAATAAATAAAAACCTCAAAAAATTAAGAAAATATCAACTTAATGTGCTTTTGCAATACGCCTCCCGGACAATGACCCAATGTATGACAACGATGTTAGTCTCGTCATGGCTACCCTATCGGGCAATCGAAGTAGCCCTACCACTGTGACCTCCTCTTTTCCCCACCTCGATATTTACCTCCCTGTTCTATCCACTGTAGATCCATGTGGGGAGAAAGATGCATAAGTGTATTTTATTTATTTTTTGACTTTTTTTATAATTTTCCTTTTATACAATTTTCATTAGTGTCTATAAGGGAGCTTAAACTACTCAAATGTATTTTATCCTTCTATTTTTATAAACTAAAAAAATGTAGTTTGAATTTAAAAATATATATGTGTGTGTTTCAATTTCCCCCTTTTTGCACTCTTTTGAACAAAAAAGATGAAGTGGAACAACAAGAATACCCAAAAATAGTCTCTGAAAAATATTTTAAGAAAACTTTTATTTTTACTTTAAAAATATAATTGTTAATGAATCTATTGCCTTTTAAAAATGAGATCTTTTATATTTTTAACGTTTTCTCAAACGTTTTTCCAAAAGTATTTAGTGACATTTTTGTATTTTTGTTCTATTTTTTGCTTAAAAAATTATGTTAGGAATAAAATAGAAACATATTTGTCAAATGTAAAGAATGCCTTAGCATAATAAAAAAATAAGAAGATAAATGAAGAAAAAAGTTTAAATTTCAAGGTATTTTTATGTTATTACCACGTATAATATCCAACCAAAATTAAGGGTTTTTAATTAAAATGTGTTTTAGTCCATTTACTTTTTATTTATTTTGACAATCTTATATTTTAATTGTGTCTTGTTGTTTTCCTAACCTTTCCTAGATTTGCCTATACTTAAATGTCATTTTATGGTACTTTGAAATGATAATGCTAGAAATATCGCCATTATAATTTCTTTTTAGTGCCTGACTTTAATAATTTTTCTCAAAAATGTCTTTATTTGAACATTTTCTTACATCTGTTCAAATATTATTTCTCATAAACACTTCCTAAATAATTTATAGTCTAACTTATTTCATTGAAAGCTTTTTTCTCTAAAATGCATTATAATTACATCTTTGATTATTAAATGTGCCTCATCTAAATAACTTTCTTTAATTTGACTTTGTCAAAACTTTTTCCAAATGTGTCCCCTTTTATTTTTTATTTGTTGGATTCTTGTTATATTGAAAGTGATTCTTAGAGATGTCAAATGGGCTGGTCCGGTCCGGCCTAACCCATTTAATTTAGGCCCAAGCATGCCTCGTGCGTGCCTAAGCCTGCTTATTTATTTATCGTGCCATACTAGGCCTGACCCAGTTAATTTATGTGACGTCAAACCTAGCCCATGGCCTATTTATTAATAGGCCTTGTCCATAAAGTGCTTGAGCCATGCTCGTGCCCTTATCAATGTTCGTGCTTTTTGTTATACTATTAGCTCTAAATGTGTTTTCTTATGTCTAATGTTAAGTTTACAAAAAAATAAAATTAAAACACTAAATCGCAACAAAAAAGTGCATTATTGATCAAAAAATCTTTTTTGAGGACAACAATATTATAGAATTTTGTACGATGTAGTTTCTATTATTTAGTTTTTTCATACAAATTAAAGAGGGTAAGTATATATTGGCAATTGATAATTTACCAACAACAAAGAATATATGTGATCTTTTTTCTTTTTTAATTAAATCTATTAGAAATTTAGAAATTTTTTGTAAAAAAAATTATAAAATATAAAATATATTAGTAAAATTAGTTTTAAATTGCATAATTTAATCGTACTTATAATTAGATCCCAATTGTGCTTTTAGAGTGCTCATGCTCATGCTCATGCCAGGCCCTTGCCATGCCATGCCTTAATATGCTTCATGCTTAAAAGTTGCACCAAGCTTAACCCATTTAATAAGCGGGATAGGCTAGGCTCATTTAATAATCATGTCGTGCCGTGTCGTATCTGCTTTTAACATGCCATGCTCATGCCGACCCACTAGGCTCGGTTCGTTTTGACGTCTCTAGTGATTCTTAAATATTTTTTAAGTGCCTCACTGTAAATTCTTTTTAAAAAAATTAACCTACTTAAACATTTTTCACATAACCCTCTCAACTTGTTTTCTCATATGCACATATACAACAATGAAAAAAAAAACATTTTGATTGACATATGTATTTTGATTCATCTCCTATTTTATTTATTTATAAATTATCACTTTTTTTAATTATCTATATTGAAATAACTTTTCTTAAGTGTGCTCCCTACTTAAGTATTTTTCCTATGGTCATTTAAAATAAAAGTTTTAGAAAAATAATCTTTATAAATGCTTTTCTTTCTAATTGTCTTGCGTTTTTTATAAAATGTCTCTATTTAACCTATCACATTCTATCTTTTCATATATCCTCTATGGGTCCGTTTGAAAAATAGATTCGAATAAGTGATTTAATTTGAGTTAGAGTGATTTGAATTAGGATTTGAGTTAGTGATTTGAATTATTATTCAATTTGACGTTTGGATGTGCATTTAAGTTTTAATCTGAGTATGAAATAAAATTGAAATTTATGTTTGAGGAGGTAGTGAAGATAGTTTTTGATTTATTAACAAATCTAATAAAATTTTAATGTTAACGATCTTAAAAAAATATGCAATATGGATCTTGATTTATTCCTCTCTTAACTAAAAACATAGTGAAAAAAGAATCATCTCAATTGGATATCAAATAAAGAAGTTATGATTTTTTTCCTCAAATATAAGAGAGAGAATTTTAGTTTTTACTGTAGCAAAGATATCCGAGTATCAAAAGTTTATGGAAAATAAAAACTCTGAAAACTTGGATTCTTGATACTCAAATGATTTGGATTTTGAGGAAAACAAACACGTATCTGAAGGATTCTTGATATTCGAATCCAAATTTGAGTCTCTTGAGTTCAAAAAATACATGAAACAAACATACCCTAAATAATTTTTTCTCTAAGTGATTCCAATAAAAAATGAGTTTATTTTAACTAGTAATAAACCAAGAAGAAAATAACTTCAAAATAAAATTAAATTCACAAATTAAAAAATTTTACATATTTAATATGCACTTGCTAGAAAATTTTAGTCCTAAAAAAATTATTAAATGAAAAAAGAAGAAGGTCTAAGCAGAGTTATAAATGACAACCTTGGAATGATTGATTTTTGAAATATAGAACCGAGCACTGCACCCTACATAAAAAAATTTTTGGGGTACTAGTTTGTTTGTAGCATTCAATTTCTATTTGCTTTGGGGGATAATAAACTTGCATTTTACCTATAGTAATCTAGCAGTTTATAAGTAGTAACCTGATAGTTTACAAGTAATACCTATGGTTTTCTATTCTTTTTTTTTTTTAATTTTTTAAGCATACTATTATATGTAATATATAAAATTTGAAGAAAAATTGAGAGGCTTCGACTATTTGGTTTAAAACCAAGGTTCAAATACCCATGCTAACAACCAAACCACCGTTTACTTGATCATTCATTTTATGATCAAGCAATCAGTTTTGTGACATGGCACTACATTTTTTATTTGCCACAATAGGTTTTGGTTTTTTTTTTAGAGCACCGCTAGGTCCAAAGAGTTGCTCCCTCTTGGGGTTTCCACTCTAGATTTTTAATTTCCTTTCTTACATCTCTTTGCAACTTCCTTTGGAGGGTCGGGGTCTAGTGTTGCCTATGACTGGTTCATAGAGCTCAAGACCTTAGTTGTGGGGTCTTAGGGTGCATGGAGGGTCTATTGATGGTGGTGGAGTGTGAGGTCGAGTTTTGGCTAAGTTTCATTGTTTGATTGGGGGAGAGGTCATTGCTCCTTCAATTGCCTATTTTTAGTGTGTCATAGCTCAAACGTTATGCAACTTAGGAGCCTTTTTCCCCTTGGCACCATGGTTCTTCTGGTGATGCATGTGTTCTTAGTAATGTTGGAGCTGACAACACATCTCTCCCACGAATACAGGTGTTTGGTGATTCATCAGCGGCTTTTATCTCTTGCGGTGTTGTTCGCTTTATCCCCCTCAGTCTTAAAGGCCATCTTGTCACCGAAAGCACTATTTGTGTGGCTCAGGATTTCTTTCTTGTTTTTTGGTTTTTATTTTGTTCAAAAAAAGACAATGTTGAATCTATCGCTTGTGATTATCTAACTTTTCGGACCATTACTTAATGTTCTTTTTAATTTTAATAATCCTTATTTGATTAGAAAAGAGCAACCATTTTTTCTTTTACAAAGGAAATACTTTTAACATATATTAACCTTTTTCATAAACACACTTTTTTTTTCCAAATAGTATATATAATACTTGTTCTATTTATATTACAAATCATGGTAACTAAATAATTTCCTTTAAGATAACATACTTCAAAACATATAAATCACAACGGAGATAGTCTTATAGCGATATCTATACCCTTGACTTTGCTTTTACTCATTTTTTATTACCATCTCAACAGTAATTTTATTTCGGTTTCTTGATTGGATTGCTTATAGTATAAACTAGTGAGCTATTGCTTAGTAGGTCTAAACATAGCCCATAAAATAACTTTCATTCTTATGCATGATCCATTTATGCTCAATTATGGACTTTAATTATTCGTTCTTTAATCTTTCCTTGAACTATAGGCTTAAGTGTTTGCACCATATGCGTAAGATCATCGTAATACCAAGATCATAACAATATCATTTTTTTTAAATCTCCCCTTCAATTGAGAGTCGGTGCGACACCTATTTTTCTTATTTTTTTGGTGTATGATTTTACTAGTTCATTTATTATGGTGACATACTATATATGATGCTTATCTAACTTTCAATAAATGCATAATAGATGCAATTAATTAAATGGTGAAAATGACACATTTTCTATAAATACCTTTGATTCCACAATGTAGATAGGGTTTGAAACTTACTTGGAATTAGCACTACACTTATTCAAATCCTCGTTCTTTTTGTTGTTCATCTAAGTGTTTAGCTTGGATAATTTATTCTGATATTAGCTAACTTATTCACTATCAGACTATATGTCGACAATGAAATTTATACATTAAATACGTAGTTCGTGATTTGTTGGTTAATTTGTAAGTTAAGCAACTCGAGCATCTTATAACTATTATTTTTCATTTCTTGTTGTTGACCCGACTCTAATGAGCTATGGAAATAATTCCTGTTAAGGGAATTTTTCTATTTCAGATGTTTTGAGGTTTCGTTTGAAGTGTTTTAATAAAAAATGACAATTTTGCCCCTATCGAGTCTTCTAAATGGTTTTGAACCTGTTTTACTCATTAATTCACATTTACTTGACATTTAAAGCTATATAGAAGTCTAAGGATCGATTTTTGGGAAAAATTCATTTGTTCAAAATTTTATGGCTTTGGACCGTAACAAAAAAAAATGACAATTCTACCCCTGAGACTAGAACCGACCATTTTACACATTTGGACTCGATTTTTTTTTGTAAGGATTAAAACTTTCTAAAGTCCCTGAGTTAAATTCTTTAATTTCAAAACATTTTCCTTTTTGACATAAATTTCAAAATTTTGTGATTAAAAACTCGTAAAATCTATAACTCACAAACCAAACAGAATTTTTACCAGCCATCTAAAATATTTAATAGTTTCAAAAGTTCTATAACTTTCATGTTTTATAAATTTAGACTATACAGAAGAGTTTTTGGCCATTTTCTAAACTGTTGAGTTTGAAATAATCTTTTCAATTTAGTCCTTTTACAATTTTATAAAACTTTGTTTATTCAAAGTTGTTAACCCCACTATTTTGGGCAAATCTTATGTTTTGTTTGAAAAATAAATCAGCCTCCAAAACTACCAAAATCACCACACTTTGAATTTACATCAAAACTTTGTTTAAAGGCAAAGTTTTTCAAACTTTGATTTTAAATTCTTAAAACCCTAATTACTAACATCAAACTTCACAATCATACATAAAATGTAACACAAAATCATGCCATAAAGTTCTTTTAACATGCTATAGTCCCTTTTTGAATAAATACAAGCCAATTTCCCTGAAAAAAATAATAAACTTTAAAGTATAAAAGGTTTTGAATTTTACAAACTATTTTGCAAGTGTGTGATCTGATGAGACTTAGAAAATGCACTTTTCTTAACGTCAAAATCAAGCATTTTGCATTACTATTTCTCATAAAACTCTTCAATTATAGCAATTTAGTGATAAATAGTGTTTTAGTGTCTTAGTGTGAAAATGTGTTTAAAAATGTGTTTTTATGTTAAATAATATTTTTAGTAATTTTTAGAGTCGTTTCGATGTGTTAAATATATGTTTAATTTGTAAATAATGAAAACCGTAAAAATAATATTGTGTTGTTTTATTTTGAGTTTTAAAATGTTTGTAAATAAGTTTTGAGTCTACAAATATGTTCTATTATGTCCCTAGTAATTTTTAAAAATAATCCTGAGTCTTAAATAACATATCTATTAAAGTTTGTTAAGTTTAGAAATTTTTATGTATTTTTAGTATTTTTGTGTGTTGTAATGTAAAATAAATATTTTTAATATTTTTGTAAATATTATGTTTGTA
>CAMOHE010043107.1:0-38006 GCA_946598075.1 Artocarpus hirsutus
AATACTCAGGATTAAGACTGTCAAATATATGATCATCATAGTGATAAATTTGAATACTCTATTTGTAACGGATGATTATTAGAGATTCATAATTTATCTGGTCCAGTCCTATATAATCTCATCATATAAAGTACCTCAAATCCAATGTCTCTACATTAATAGTCCGGATAATGACTATTTCATTCTAAATGAGATTGGACCATACTTGTAATGTTTAATTAAAGATCCCAACCTTTAATTAATTATTACGGACTATTTAGATTATTTTCTATAAATTTTATCTCTAAGCATATAACACTTATATGCTAAATTTATAGTCACATAAATAATCATGGAATTTTCTTGATGTTTATAAATGTATTCATAACACATATATCAACCAAAATAATAACAAATGTCACTTTATTTATTTATCATCAAAAAGTACAATGTCATAGCTTTTAGGGCACCAAACCCAACAATTGGTACCTGGGGTGAGAGTGGAACCTAGGCTGATAAGGGATACATTCTGTTGAGCTGTTATTGTGAAGAATTTGATAATTAGAACGAAGAAAAGAAGCATTCTGGCCATACTCAGTTGTACTACCATATGGTTTACAGACAAACAAGGCACCCCCAAAGCTTCAGATATCAAGACTGATATGAGGTTCTAACAAAGAAATTTTTTATTCCAAAAGGTCAATATTTTAGTCTTGGATTCAAATGAGTCCCTGTCAAGGAAATGGACCATCTTAGTGAAGAAAATGGTTCCTTTTTACATGACCATTTTGGTGATAATGTCTGACCGTTGATCGTTGACCGTTGACCTAATGTAAAGGATTAAATAGGAAAAGTATGCTATGGAGAAATTCAATATTTTCTTGTGTGCCTTTTGGTTCAAAAAGTCCGTGGTTGATATTTTCAATAATAATGTCAACGAGGATGTTCCATTCTTGATTGAATTCGACAATGACCAAAAATAAAGATCATGAATATGGCTATAATCTTTGTTCAAATTTTGAGTAGAAGGTTAAAGATTGATTATTATTTTGTCTATTTTTTTTAAGAAGTTAGCAATTATGTAATTTCCTTTTTTATTTTCAGCTTTATATTTTTGTTCTGTTTCCTATTCATCAGTTTTCAATTTGTGTTCAATTGCTTATTTATAAATAAGCCTCTTCTATTCATTGAAAAACAGGTTGAATGATAATTGATGCAACTTTCTCCGAATTCCTCCCTCTAATTTTCTCTCTCGCACATTTTCTATCTTTCTCCCTCTAGTCCTACATCACTAGAGCCATGAAAATGGGATTCCCAATGAAGGTACGGTTCACATTGACGTTGAACCAAAATTTTGGAGAACCCCACATTGTATATCTTCCCCTTTACCAACCTCCATTTCTTTCAGACAGAAAAGTACTTGGGATTGTCAAACATAAATTATATCAAACGGGAGCAAAAATTATGGCCAGCACAATCTGAAACAATTTTTGTCATGAATTTTGGGAAAACCAATGTGGGAAGTTTTAAGCGACAATTTTTGGGTGAAAGCTATTAATTTGAAACTTACAGAGCTCAAAATTGAATATTAAAGAGCAAAAACATGATCCATAGCACAGCAGAATAAATCAACTCTTCTATTTTTGGTGAGACACGTTCCTCGTTGTGCACGGCATGAACAAATTTTACAGCTATTAGAAACACTAAACAAAAGATGATGACTAGGGAGCTTAAATTGATCGAGAGAGGACCATGATAAATCAGAGAATGTCATGAATAATTAATTGTCTTTGTCCATCAAAAATCAGTATTCAAGATTAGATCTGTATATTTCTCTCGCTAACATAACACTGACGTTAGCATAACTAACAAAGTCAAAACTTGTGAGGTACTGTAGTAATGTTGATTACGGTCACTATAGTAGTCTACGATTATTGTAGCAATTACGGTTATTGTAACAGTTACTGTAACACCGAAATTTGCCCTATAAATACAGCCCATTGCCCAATTTAGTGACATTGAATCAATAGATTAAAAAGAGTTTCTCTCTATTTTCTCTCTCTAAAATTCTCTTTCAATTTTATTACCTTGATTTTATATTGCTTAGTTTTTACAACAAATTATCAGGACTAACGCTCTAGTTTTAACTCAAGTTTCACTCCTAATAAGCAAAGGAAAAGATATACCATCTCATTCACTTATTTCTGTATTTGTATAATACCATTACTTTACAAGGTGGAGGTTCTGCCACCTAATTACAAGTATGGTGTGATTTTAAAAATTATTATTTTCATTACTCTAGCGTATTTTACATATAAACATTTTGAAAAGTTTACCTAGTAGATCGGTGAATATTGTAACCTCAGCCAACATACAAGATGAGACTTTAAAATCATAGATAGGCTTTTTGCAAAACAACGGACGGGAAACTCAGTAAGACAACAAAGAAACGAGATATACAATATCACAAACATAGATTGTCGCAGCAAAATATGAATAGAGACTGATAAACAAAAGAAATGAAAAAACGTAGAGCAGAGAAGCTTCATCTCAAATAAAACGAACGCGCCATAACCAATTTTTAAAGCAAAGAAAACTACAGCCGTTTTGACCAACACACTGGGCTTACAGAAAACACTCAAACAATCAAAACTAATTAAGGACCTATTGATAAGCAACAAAACAATTTTTTTTTTTAAATAAAGGTGAATGCACAAAGAAACATGTGATGTGGCGCAAAGTCTACAAGTTCTCTTTAATTTTAAACAGAACCGCCAGTATAAGAGGTTATATTGGGAGGAACGGGAATATCGGCAGTCCCTTCAAACATGGCCACCACCTTCTTCATTGCAGGACGTACTATTGGCTCTTCTTGGATGCACCAAAGTCCCATCTTAATCATCCTTTCCAATTGTTGCTCGGCTTCTTCTTCATCTTGTAAAAGATTTCTCGGACCCAATCAACAAGATGGCTTCTCTATCGGGAAGATTCATATAAACACTTTGGCGACAACATATGATTACCAAGAGTACAATCCCAAAGCTATACACATCGGCCACTGCTGTTATAGGAAGGTTCTTATGCCACTCTGGAGCTACATATCCCCTCGTTCCTCTAATCCCAGTTGTTTTTCTTGTTTGATAAGGCATGAGAAGCTTTGCCAACCCAAAATCCGCAATTTTAGGAGAACGGTTTTCATCAGTCAGTATGTTGTTGGGATTTATGTCGCAGTGAAGGATCTGATGCTCGCATTCTTCATGGAGATATAGAATTCCTCTAGCAATGCCAAAAGCTATTCCCATTCTTTGATCCCAGTTTGGCTTTACCTGAGATTTGAACAGAAAGTCTGCCAACGATCCATTGCTCATGTAGTCATATACTAGTAGCCAGTTTGATCCTTCATGGCAGCAACCAATCAAACGAAGTAGGTTTCTATGGTGGGTTCTGCCTATCAATCTCATTTCTTTTTGAAATTCAGCTTCGCCTTCAGCAACCACTTTCTCTAATCTTTTCACAGCAATGGATCTATTCCCATTTATGTAAAGTGCCTCCAAAGACTGTGCTGAAAGCACCCCTACCTAATTGATCAGTGAAGCCAATTGTTGCGATTTCGAGTTCACTGAAAGTAAATGATCCTGGAGCGACTGCCTCAGTAACCGTCGATACTTCTTCATTGAACTTGCTTGGAACATTTTTATAAGAGTGGAGTCGCCTTCTGCAGATGAAAAACATGGAAAATAAAAGAATGATGAAAGCAAATGTCAAACAAGAAAAATTATTGATCAACATATCCAATCTCCGACCCTTCCTAGGCACGATGATGGAGTGATTCATTCGCACAAAACTTCCATTCCAAACTTTGATTATGGTCGTTCGGAAGACGTTTTCCTGAGTCAATTTTCCGAATCTCAATGGCATCTTCTGTTTGCCGCATTGTTGTTTCTGAAACAAAGCAATGTCACAGTTAGTCTCTTGAGCATTCTTTGGCACAACCATTCATGTTGTCCAATGAAACAAGAGAATACGAGTTATCTTCCCACGTAATTCCATTCAATTCCTCCAGAGAGAATGTGTCATTTTTCTGTGTTCTGCAATCATATGTTCCTGAAATCCTTTCACATCCTAAATCTTTCTGGTGCTGATCAATGATATAAAAACCAGGAAGACAAAAACAATCTGGTTCTTGATCACGAAGAACACAATAGGAATTCAAGCCACACAATCCCGTAGGGTCACATGAATTGTTAGTCGAAAACCACTCGACAGCCCAACTGTTATTTTGAACCAGACCGAGAGAATACAGTCTTAATATTCCATCTACATCTACATCTACCGATGTGGACTCAACCAGAATCATCATTACTTTTTATAATGACCCCGTAGAGTTGAGGAGGTACAACTGACTGTTAGGATCAAGATTCAGAGACACATTGTTTCCCGCCATATAGGTTCCTGTGTCCCAGTAGTGATGGGAAGGTAAGAGTCCAACAGTTAATACTGGATACTGCACCAGATCCCCATCCTCCTGCATAATAAGCTGAACTCTTCCACTAGATTGATTCCTCTCCGACACCCTTGAAACAAGCTTGTTTACAACCACAAGACGTTGTCTAGGCAAAAGGGTATCTGTTGGAGAATCAAAACTCTGCCATATGATTGTAGAGTCTGAGTTGTAGAGAACAAAATTGCCTGAATCGAGCATGGAAGCTGAGACCGCAGGTTGAGAGGCATTAGAAAAGAGTTTTTGTAGATCTTGTTTATCTTGCAAAACAAGCATTCCGTCACCACATCACGCGGCAGAGGCAGGTCATTACGGTTTGCTGTCCATACAACTGTTTTCACCTTCATGTTCTCAAACCAGATTCCGATGGCAAAGCCATTGCCTTGCTGATAAAACCCAAATGCAAACTGCCCCGAGTTTGATAACCAATAGGAAATCTAACCTTCATACATTGACAAATACAGAAAGAATAGACAATATCTCTGCAAGAACCTGAAGAAACTTTTATTTGAAAAAAAGAATCTTTTAAACCTTTTGCAATTGAAGAGATGGTGTATTTCTAAATAAGCTGCAACGCTTAGAGACCCACTGGATTTTACGTGATATTTATAAACACCAACTATCATGGTGTATGCTACCATCAAAAGGCATCTCAGAAATAAGACCTTTTTTTTATAAAGCGTTATAACAATTCAATGATATTTTTTGGTTGACACCATTTAGAAAATATGTGTATATTGGACCATTTAAATTTATTTTTATTTATTTATTTATTATTATTTAAAAACTAAATAAATAATAACAAATAAATAAAAATAACATTCTCCAATTTGGTCTACATATATTTTCTAGATAACCAAAATCAACCAATCACAAACTTAAGGAATAAACACATGAATCATGGTGATAGGTCCTCTTAGAATGAGTATTATTTTGCATGTATTACAATGCATTATATCTCTTATACTAACTCATAAATGGTAACATAACTTAATGAATAAACCCTATGTTTATTCTAGGTCCAACTTAATTGATCTTTCTCAAAATAATTGAATATATGCACAACTAAATATGAGAAAACATCACAACTGAATAAGAGTTTCACAAAAATAACAAAATATACGTACAATGAAATTCACATCATGGAACCAAGTCCCATATGTACCATAAGATGCTTAAAAATCTTTGGTAACATGCGTTTAGTTAAAGGATCGACAATCATCAACTCAGTGCTAACGTGTTCAATGACTACTTTTTTTCTTTAAGACGTTCTTTTATAGCCAAGCACTTAATGTCGATGTGTTTACTTTGACTACCACTCTTCTTGTTCTTAGCCATAAATACCACCGCTGATTTGTCATAGTACAATCTCAATGGCCTAGAAATAGAATCCACAATTCTAAGCCCTAATATGAAACTCTTCAATCATACACCATGCAAAGTACCTTCAAAATAAGAAACGAACTCGACCCCCATAGTAGAGGTAGCAGTCAAAGTCTGCTTCTCACTTCTCCAAGATACAGCTCTACTGGCAAACATAAAAACATAACCAGATGTTGATTTTCACGAATCAACATAGCCAGCGAAGTCTGAATTGGAGTGTCCAATTACCTCTAAATTGTCAGTCTGTCTAAACATGAGCATGTAATCTTTAGTCCCTTGAAGATATCTCATCACTTTCGTTGTAGCTCTCTAGTAGTCAACATCTGGGTTACTATGATATCTGCCTAATATTCCAATAGCAAATGCAATGTTAGGTCTTGTATAAACTTGAGCATACATTAGGCTTCTAATACCTGAAGCATATAGAATGTTTTTCATTTATTCCCGTTCAAGCTCATTTTTCAGGCACTAGTTCAAATTGAACCTGTCACCCTCACAATGGGTGTTACACTTGGTGAACAATCCTTCATCTGAAACCTTTCTAGAACCTTGTTGATATAGGTCTCTTAAGACAAACCCAAAATGCCTTGGGATCTGTCTCTATGGATCTTAATGCTAATGATATAAGATGCCTATCCTATATCTTTCACATCAAAGTTCTTTGAGAGAATTGCTTCAACTCATATAGCAATCCCTTATCATTAGTTGCAAGTAATGTATCATCTACATATAGCACAAGGAAACAAATCCTACTCCCACTGACCTTCTGGTATATACATTGATCCATGATATTCTCTTCAAAACCAAATGAAGATATAACGTCATAGAACTTCAAATACTATTGACGAGAGACTTATTTCAATTCATATATGGATTTCTTAAGCTTGTAGACTAAATGCTTACTGTCACCAGAGGAAAATTTTTCTAGTTGTTTCATATAAACCTCTTCCTCTAGATCACCATTGAGAAAGGTCATTTTCACATCCATTTGATACAAATCCAAATCAAAACGGGCGCCTAATGCCATAATGACCCAAAGAGAATCTTTTTAAGATACAAGAGAAAAGGTCTCCGTATATTCGATTCTTTCTTTTTGAGTGAATCCTTTAGCAACAAGTCTTGCCTTATGTCTCTCAATATTGCCCAATGAGTCTTTCTTCGTTTTAAAGACCCACTTACATCCAATGGCTTTTACACCATTAAGCAACTCAACTAGATCTTAGACTCTATTAGATGCCATAAAATCCATTTCGTCTTTCATGGCACTATACCATAACTCAGATTCCTTAGAACTTATGGCCTGTGAAAATGTTCAAGGATTATTTTTGGCTCTAACATTGCAGTCAGACTCTTGTAGATACACAACATAGTCATTGGGTATCACCGATCACTTTTCTTTAGTAGATCTCCTTAATGCTGGTTCAAAATTCTCCTAAAGAGCATGTTGTTCAACAGGTTCCTGTATTTGTTGTTTAGCTGGATCCACTATTTCTTGATTAGCAGTCTACGAAACTTGAACGACTTGTTGTTGTTCATCATGCAGTTGAACTTTAAGCGTGTTATGTACAATAATCAATCTATCACAAGAAGTGGAAGGTTGAGCATCTGTATGACCTTTCTTAGGAATAGTGTTTCAGGATCGATTGCTCCCACTAATCAAGTCATTCTCAAGAAATTTTAGATTCCTTGATTCCACAAATCTTGTACTATAAGATGGACAATAAAATCTGTATCCCTTAGACCGTTCAACTAACCAACAAAATATCCACTTATGGTCCTTGGGTCTAGCTTCTGCTCTTGTGAATTATAAACTCTTACCTCTGACTAGTATCCCCAAATGTGTACATATCATAAACTTGGTTTCCAAAATTTGAATAACTCAAAAGGCATCTTTGGGATGACCTTGGTTGGAACTCGGTTCAATATGTACACTGTCATCTTAAGAGCTTCAACCCACAAGAACTTAGGAAGTTTAAAGCTAGTAAGCATACTCCTCTCCATATCCAATAATGTACGGTTTCTTCTTTTAGCTACACAATTTTGGTCTAGAGAACCAGGTATAGTGTATTAGGCAACAATCCTATGTTCTTGAAGAAACCTAGCAAACAGACCAGGTGCTTGTCCATGCTCAGTGTATCTACCATAGTGCTCTCCACCTTTATCTAATCTCACAATCTTAATTTGCTTTTCACATTATTTCTCTACTTCCGCTTTAAAGACTTTAAAAGCATCTAGTGCTTTAGTTTTATTGTTAAGCAAGTAGAGATATATGTATCGTGAGTAGTCATCTATGAAAGAGACGAAGTACTTTTGAGAGTATATGCCTATGTTTAGACTACAAATATCCGTATGTATGATTTCCAATAAATCAAAACTCCTCTTGGCACCATTCTTTGACTTGCTGGTCTACTTACCCTTAATGTAGTCCACACAAGTATCAAAATCAGTAAAATCTAAAGTATTAAGTATTCTATCATTTACTAATCTTTTAATTCTCTCAATGGAGATATGTTCCAATCTTTGATGCCACAACATAGAGGATTCATCATTTACAACACATTGCTTTATACTAACATTTTCATGAATATGCATAGTAGTGTAATTGGCATCATTTTGTAAATTAAGACAAAAAAGACCATCAGACAAATTACCACATCTAATAAATTCATATTTGTAAAACAAACTAAAGGAAGATTCTAAAAATTTAAAGGAATATCCAATTGATACAAGTTTGAAAACTGAAATTAAATTTCTAGAAAAACTAGGAATATAAAATGTCTTTTCCAAATACAAAATGAAATGATTATTTAAAACTAATTTGCATGTTCCTACAGCATCCACTTGTGAGCGCATCTTGTTTCCAGAATAGATGCTTTGCTCACTTCCCATTAGCTTCCGTAGGTCTTGCAATCCTTGTAGGGAATTAGTAACATGGATTGTAAAACTGGAGTTAATCCACCATATCTTATAATTAACATCAATCATATTAGATTCATAACAGATAAGTGAGAGTTGAGTACTTTTCTTGTCAAGGCATTCCCAGAATTTAGAGTAGTCCTTCTTTACGCGCCCTTTCTTCTTACAAAAGAAGCACTTGGGCTCCTTCTTAATATTTGGCTAGACAGGAACCTTGCCTTTGCCCTTTTGCTTGGTCTGAAACTTCTTCTTATTACCCTGGGTTACCAGATTTACTTTCTCTCTCTTTTCGATCATTAGTCTTCCTTCTTTCTGAACACACATGGTCAACAACTTATTAATTGACCATTTGTCCTTATGTGTGTTATAGGAGACTTAAAGGGACCATACTCAGAGGGTAGAGTGTTTAGAATGTAATGTACCAAGAACGAATAGACATCTCGACCTCAAGCATCTTTAATTGAGCCGTAATGTCCCTCATGCGCATGATATGCTTAAGCACGCCTTTTATACCTGTAAGTTTTAAGGATGAAAACTGCATGATCAAGGTGCTTGTCAATGCCTCATCTGAAGACTCAAATCGGTCATCAATAACCTTCAGTAATGCTTGGACATTGTCATATTGATCAACCGACTCTAATCCTAGTAGAGATTTTGTTCTTCATGAACATAACTGAGAGACAATTGGATCATTCCCATTTTTCATATCATCGACATCATCTAGAGTGCTGGTCTTAGTGATAAAGGGCGGTTCATCTTTCCTTATGGCATTGTCAATGTCAATTTTTATGCCCTAAGGAGTAAAAATGTAATATGTTTTTGGAGATATTTTTATCAATAAAGAATTTATTTATTATTTATGTACCAAATCTTGTCCTCTTTACGTTTATATTTGTTGAATATCTGTTAAGCAAAAAAATGTCTGAGACTATTGGTCTAAATCTTTAAGAATTAGGCATATGATGGACAGATTTTGCGACAGACACGATTCTTAAGGTGACGGTCTAAGATATAAGATCCGCAATCGAAGGAACAAAGTTAGAAACTTTATTCATGCAAAGATTGTTATATTGTCTATATCCCTAGCGGTAGATGGTTTGTCTTGGCCATCGGAGGTGGACTCTATGAGTAGTAACATTGACACGTTGTCATAGGTGACGATGTATTGGATCGAGACATAAAATGAATTGATTTGGCATGTTGTCTAAAATGAATCATTTTAGACAATCATTTGTATTGTATCTTCATCCTGAGATGAATAGTGAGCCTATTGTCTTGACTTATGTCCTTTGATGTACCAAAAGGTGATATCTACATTTTATAGTGGTACGCATGTCGGTACGTTGGAGGCATGACTCTTGTTGGCGTAGACCTGTTATTTATAGATATAGAATCCATAGCTCCTCTTTAAGAGTAGTTGATATCCTCTTATATGGATTATCCTGTAATTGGAAAACTGAAGCGCTTAACCATTTGGATATATAGGTGTAACCGAATGGTATACCGTCTTTAGATGGTAAGTTTTCCAGTGGTGAGATAATTAAACATAAGATAAAAAAAATTGGGAACGTAAGACAAAATTTGTCCTTAAGTCAATTATAGATAATCCTATGGGAATACGATATATTCTGATATATCATGGAGACTTAGCTATATGAGCTTCGTAATTCTATATGGTTCAAGAGTATAGCTCCAAGCTTTTAGTGGATTAGCATTGGAGTTGATAATTATGAAATGTATATCTAGGATATTGGGTTTCATAATTATCAGGAGCTTAAACTATATAGGTCCATTAGGTCCTCTTTGTTAGCTCATAAAAATTTGTAACGATAAGGCGTGTTTTTCTAATGATTGGTAACTTATGTCAGGTTTATTAGATTTGTTGAAATTCGGTAAAATTAGGTAATTCATATTTGTTTATTGGTTGAATTAATTTTGTGATAAAATTAATTCAAGATAAACTTGTTGAATTATTAGGACCGGATAATTCTTGTTTGTTAATCAGTTGATTTAATTTGAATAAATTAAATCAAGGTAAACTTGTAAAATTATTAGGAATTTATTTATTTTTCTAGAGAATATCTACATAAAGTTGTTTTAATTAGATAACTTCTCTATTTGGTTATTTGAATTAAAACTGAGACTTTATCCTATAGAATCTTAGGCAGAAAATAAAATATTCGTTGGGATTTTTATCGCGAGTTCAACATGCCGACCCTCAAGTTCGGCATGCTGGTTAGATAGATCAGCATGCCAGCCGGGCAATAGAAAGATGACGAGTTTAGACGCAGATTTTGTCAGATATTGATCTTGACTTGATTCCGATTCGAATTTTCAAAGCCTTGTTTGATAAGGATTGACTCTTGGGCCCAACCTCTATAAAAGGGGAGTGAGTCTCATTATTATTTAAATTAGTTGAGAGATTAAGAGTGATATTCTACTGGTGAGACTCTAGAAACTCTCTGAGAGCTATTGTTCACAAACCACGAACTTTAGCTTTAGGTTCTCTCAATTGGTTGGAAGGAGAATCACCTGCTGGGAAAGGCCGAACGACATGCTCCCACACGCACTCTAATCGTGGATAAAGAATAACAAAGAAGACCAGTTGGTTGAGGCTCTTTTGGAACGTTACTTCTCTTCACAGATTGCGGGAGATCTTCAGCATATGAAGGTTAGTAAGATTTGGTTAATTTATGCATATAGTATGTCAAACTTGCGTTTTAGAAAATACTCTAATATTAAAAATTTTAAAATTCCTCTACATACGATTTTTCCAACACCATCCACCCCCAATGAAGGAGAATCCTCTCCTTCTAGACTTCATAATTATCACCCTCAAGCTCGAGAATATCGCATTTCATATCAGATAAATTAATAGGTTGAATTATTACAATACATCAAACATACATGCTCATGTCACAAAATTTGAAGTTAATAACTATATGTCATGTTTTACCAATGTAAATTATGCTACAAAAATTATGAATCAAATGACATATAGAAATTGCCTATGGGCTAAGTTTCTAATTCACATTGATTCACAAACAACCCTATAATAAAACTATTAAACTATATTCCATTTCTTAATCCCTGTGGGCAAATTAAAAAAATAGTTTAATATTTCATTCTAACTAATCATATTTAATATAATAAAATTTTTCATGTGATAAATTTCATTATACCAAACATAATTAGTTACAATTAATGTCTGATTAATTACATGTGATTTAAAAACCTTAACGTATCATTTCAATGTAATCTAAGATGTTGTGGCTACTCTTAAATCAATTAAAATTATACAAATCACTTAAGACATTTAATTTTCAGGCATAAAATATTCATGAATTTGCATGTATTACAAAAAACAATTAAAGAATACATACAAAATAAATGATGCATAAATTCATAACCATGTCTAAAATAAATTTCCAAAATTTTATTTAATCATAAATAATAAAATTTTAGATTTCAATAAATTCATTTTAGATTCATCAAAAATTAATTTTCCAAAATACCCAAATGAAAAATTCTATAAAAAATACCAAAACAGAATTAATTAATTTTTTTTTGTATTTTTTTTGTCAAAAATGCCCCCTCAAAACGACATGTCATTTTGAAACAACAAGAAGAGGCTCGGCGCGAGTAAAACAATTTGTCATTTTTCTCAATGAAAAATGACCCACTCAGAAACTCGACCTCTACCTAAGTAACACGACGTGTCGTTTTTCTCAATAAAAAAACTACATGTTGTTTTGCTGTTTGAAAACGTGCCCTCAAGGGGCCAAAATGACATGTTGTTTTTGCCCTTGAAATTAAATTTTCAACCTAAATTATGTCTTTTGCGCCCAAATTTGACCCAAATGGGTCCAATTGCAAACCCGGTTGATTATGGACCTTATGGGCACAAGAATTGACATTTAAAACCTCAGAAATGTTAAAAAATTAATTTCCTAATGATTTCCAACGTTGGTTTTTATAAAAAATATCAAAAAATGATTTCATATACAACAAAGTTTGGTTATTTTGAAAAACACCGTTAAACTCCATTCACACATACCAAGGCAGAGAAAAACCACTCTCTTGATACTAAATGTTAGAAATTTACATATGCAGAATTATGATTTTATATATGCATGAATCTTAATTGCATAAAATCATCTAAATGCCGAAATGTAAAAGAAAAGAAATCTAACTTCTAGTCATTGACAAAATACAGTAAGAATCGATAATATCTCTGCAAGAATTCTTGAAGAAACTTTTATCTGAAAAAAAAGAGAATCTTCTAAACCTTCTACAATTTGGAGAGATGGTGTATTTCTAAATAAACTATATGGCTTAGGGACTCTCTGGATTTTACGTGATATTTATAGACACTCACCATTATGGTATATGTTACTATCAAAAGACATCTCTGAAATAAAGTCTTTTTTCTGAAGCGTTATAACAATTCGTAGATATTTTTTGGTTGACATCTTTTAAAAAATACATGTATATTGAACCACTTAAATTTATTTTTATTTATTAATTATCATTTAAAAACTAAATAAATAATAATAAATAAATTAAAATAACATTCTGGCCATACTCAGTCCGAACAAATGCTTTTGCAGACAAAAAAGGATGTCCAATGCTTCAAATATGAGACTCATATGGGATTCTAACAATGAAAGTTTTAGGTTCAAAAAGTCAACATTCTAAAGTCTCTGTTTCAAGTGAGTCTCTGTCAAGGAAATTGGCCATCTTAGTGAAGACAGTGGTTCCTTTCTAAATGGAAAGATATCAAGACTTTAAGGGATTGAGAACTCGGTGATTAGAAGTAAGAACAAAAGCATTCTGGCCGTAGTCTATTCTAGACCAAAGAGAATTTTGATAAGGGTAATTATAATTCCAAAGTCAATATTCAAAGTCTTCCACGATCTTGGCAACCAAATTACAAGTCATTATTCTGGAAGTCTTTGTAAGAAAAAAAAAAAAAATTGGCCAAATTAATGGAGGGGACGACTTCTTTCTAGATGGCAGTTTTCTGCCACTTATTTGATGACTTGGAGCCAAGAGCATTAAATCTTTGCATCCATGCCCTTTAATTCAGCCTTTCTTGTGCTGTTTCTATCTTGACAAGTAAATTTTAAGGAGGTTATTCTTCAATCAACGTAACTTTTTTATTTTTTATTTTTCTTTTTTCTGAATAAAAAGAATTCAACTATTAATGGATGTAAAAACCTCAATTTTCGAAAGATATCATACAAGTATTGGAGATTGCTTTAAGTTGCATAATATCATTCACCTGCAAAACCAGAAAGTAGATTGCTTTAAGCTACAACTTGCTAGTAAAGCTAAAAGGTGTGATAAATGATCATAAAAACAAGACTAAACACTAGAATTTAGATACGTGGTAGCTCAATGCTTTAAAGTTTATATGGAAATACTGTAGCAGTAGACGGAAAATAGCGCTTTAAGCCTACTGTTTCTACTAGTGTAATTCGTTTCTGATTTCTACTTGTGTGATCCACAATATAAATCCTCTTTATGGTTCTTTTTGATTATCGCATCGCCACTTTGACAGCGCTCATTATTTTGGAACTTAACCATGTTTCAACCCCGACGTTTTCAGGATGCCCCTAATAAGCAATGAATGGTGGACGGTGCTTGTAAAGCAAGTGTAACAGTTTTATGCAGGGAATTCTCTCATTGTATCCAAGCCCATATGATATAAACTATCTAATCTAAATCTTAGGTAGCTATCAATGCCCCCTATGAGGATCTGCAGTTGGGGCGCCTCCATTGTATCATTTTAAGTTACAATTTTAGTTAAGATCTTTTAAAATTACACTATATGTCAAGTAATGCCGGTGACCTAGCACAACAAAGCACTCTCTGAGGGCATGGAATGTCTAATTCTTCAGTCAGAAATTTGACAGTAGCGTCTCTGTTAGATTTTCTGGCCAAAACGTGGGAAACCTCCATTCAATTCTCAACACCCTTGCCTAGTTGATAAAACCCAAATGCAAACTGCCCAGATTTTGATAACCAATACAAATTATTGGTGCCTGGAGTGAGAGAAGAGCCTAGCTGGATAAGGAAATCATTATGCTGAGCCGACGTGATTGAAAATTGGGTGATTAGAAGAAAGTAATAAAGCATTGTTGCCATACTCTATCCTTACCCTATGGTTTTCAGACAAACGGTTTCCCCTAAGCACCAACTATGTCTAGACCCAAGGGAAATTTTGTGCTTTGATGTTGGAATTATGATTTCAAAGCCAATATTCAAAGTCTCGACAATCCGGGCAACGAAATCACAAGTGACCACGTAAGTCCACATTCTAAAGTCTCAGAAAATTGGCCAAGTTAATGAAGGGGTTGATCCATTTTTTTCTAGATGGCAATTTTCTACCACTCATTTAATGACATGAAGTTTCCTAGACAATGAAAGCTAGAAAGAATTTCAATGTTTTCATGTGTTCCCTTCTGTCAGCAGTAGTTATGGATGGACTTGAACACCTCAAGACAAAAGTGTAGCAGATTGATACATTCATATGACTTCCAACAGGTTATCAACGATAGTCCAAGCATAGCATAATCAATCTACTTAAAAAAAAATAAAAAAAATAATAAAAAAAAAAAACAAAACAAAACAATAAAAAAGAAGAAGAGAGAACCTTATTTTGGATCATCCAGAACTGCATCAACTAATATCTAATCCTGCAACCTGCTAAAACCAATTGAAATTTTCCACTTTTTTTTATTAGTTAAGGAAAAGAAAAATCAGTTGTGGTTGTGAGCTTAACTTATCAAACTCAAGAGACACCTGAGACAAAAATGCAAGCATAAAGCAAATTGTCAATTACTGTTAAAGCCAAAAGGACGTTCTGAATAGTAACGAAATTCATTATCCAAACACTCGTTGTTGTTGGCTTCAAGGTTTCGAATGGAATATTTATTTTTATTTTGATGACAACAAACAATTTATTGCTTTATCACTAATAATTTATCTTGAGTATGTGGAGCAATTCAATAATATTATTTCTAGCATCACAAGATAGTTGAAAGAATTATTGCTCAAGACTCGTAAGCAAATTAAATGCAAGGACGAATTAATTAGTGAGACTTGAAGAATGAGTTGAATCAAATCTCAAGAAAAAGCAAGCAAAGGATTGGACTCATGAAAACTAGAAGATTACAAGTTATCTTTTGTTTTAAGTCTTAATGTAAGTGAGCAAAATTTTACAAATAATATATAGTCAATGTAAGCTCAATCCACACACATACATGTATTCAAAAATGTTTTAATTTTTGCATATGTGTTTTTCAAAGTATTTAAATTGTTTTTATTTTGAGGAACGTGTTTCAAAAGTGCACACAATTACTTGAACAGATTTCTATAAAAACAGGTTTTTTTAAACACTTTTTTAAAGTAGGTTTTAGGCAACACAGATCGGCCTGTGGACCATTTCTAGTCGGCCCACCAGTGGCCCAGATCGGCCTACTGAATGCCCTACATTGGCCTACCAACATAAGGGTTTTAAAACCTATTTTTGCAGAGGTTCTATTGGCCTTATGAACCTCAATTTTGGCTTGCCGGTGACTAAAGTTTGGCCTATTAAACTGCCACAACTACCTGCCAATCAGATGAGCGTTTGGAGTCTTGTTCTAAAGTTTTCAAACTTTGGCCCATCGAACATATTGTCCGATCTGCCAACATATTGTTCGGCCTATCGAACTGCCTATAACAGCTAGTTTTCTAACTGTTAGAACTCCAATTGCAATGGCTATTTTGATAAAAAATTGATATCTTAAATTGTATCTGAGCACTTGGAAGCTATATATACTCATCCATTCATTGTGCTCAACATAGAGAATAAGGAAAGCAAATAGCTAAGTGCTCTAATATTGTTTTAATATTTTCTCACTCTTCTACACACTCTTTAAGCCTACATTGTCTATGTTCATTCTCGAGAGTTGCTCACATCCTACATATAAACCTTATATTGTATTCATCTATATTTGGAGAATTTATCTTGTGAGTGAACCAAAAATTGTAAATCACATCCTTTGAGTGATAGGTTACCAAGCCTTAGAAGTTGGGGGAATTATTGGTTTGCCAATCTCTGTAAAATTGGCGGGTTTATGGTTAGTCAATCTCTATACAAAATTGACGGTTGTAAGAAGGTGTGGTGAGCCTCAGGTAGAAAAACTCACTGGAGTATACAAAGAGTGATCATGCTGAAAAGACAGTCGTGATAGTAGAAGAGGCCAAGTCGAAGACTTTGCTCGGTGACAGTAGATGTAGGTGTGTTGCCAAACCACTATAAATCATGTTTGCATTTCTCTATCCCTATCTCTTTATATTAACACACTTATATTTTGTTGAAGTTTAATATCATCGTTATTTGTGTATTTATGTGTTGAATTCACTTGTGTGTTTAATCTAGAAAATTTCAATAATTGGTAAAAGTTTTTAAAACCCAATTCACCCCTCTCTTGGGTAACTATTCTTAGGCTAACAATTGATATCAGAGCTAGAAGCTCGAATCTATTTTTGAAAAAGATTTAACAATTTTGAGCATAGCTACTCAAATTTTTCAAAATATGGAAGGTTGATCTACTACTAGACCTCCTTTCTTCAATGGAGTTGATTACAATTATTGGAAATCTAGAATGACAATCTATTTGCAATGCGTTGATTATAATCTTTGGGATATTGTTATGAATGGTCCATGTAAACCTACTAAAGAGGTGAACAATGTTTTAATTCCAAAAGATCCCAAGGAATATAAAAGCAATGATAAAAGGAAATTGTCTTTAAATGCCAATGCTATAAACATTTTGTATTATTCTTTAGATAGAAATGAACTCAATAGAATTACTTCATGCACATCTACACAAGAGATATGATGCACATTAGAAGTTGTCCATGAACGAGCAAACCAAGTCAAAGAAACTAAGATATAGTATTTCTTGCATGATTATGAAATGTTTGAAATGAAAAGCATGAAATGATCAATGAAATGTATACTAGATTCACAAATATTGTTAACGAATTAAAGTCTCTTGGTAGGAATTTTAAAGACAATGAACTAGTAAGGAAGATAGTTTGATCGTTACCACCCTCATGGCAATCAAGAGAACAACATTGGAAGAAGCTAAAGACTTGTCAATGTTATCGCTTGAAGAATTGGTGGGTTCTCTTATGACTCATGAGATTACAAGGAGACAATACAAAGAAGATGATGATGATGAGATCGAAGAGGAATGCATCAATCAAAAGGATTTTGAAGAAATGGCTTTCCCAACTAAAAAGTACAAAAGTTCCATAGATAATTTAATTGCAAAAAAGGCCCTAGAAAAAGAGAAGAGCAACATGGAAATTAAAGAAACGAAAAATTAAAGAAAGCTCTTGACACAATATGGGATGAACTTGAATCGACAGACTCAAACAACGAAAAACCTAGAGAAATGGCCAACATGTGCTTTATGGTATTTGACAACAATGAGGTAAGTATCTCTAACTATTCCAATGATGATTGTGATGAAATTGATATTAAAGAATTATCTAGAGCATTCATTGAACTGCATGATGATTATGAAAAACTTGCTCTTAAAAATTTGGCACTTAAAAAGAAAGTCTCCACTATCTTAGATGAAATAGAAGTTTTGAAAAAGGAAAAATCTAAGAGTGACACTTTAATGGTTGAGAATGCTTTTCTAAAAGAAAAAGTTGATGATTAGACATGTATGCCTTGAGGAGTAAAATATTGTAATATGTTTTAAGAGACATTTTATTAATAAAGAATTTATTTATTATTCATATACCAAATGTTGTCCTCTTTACGTTTATATTTGTTAGATGTATGATAAGTAAATAAAAGTCTGAGACTATTGGTTTAAACATTTAAGAATCAGGCATATAATGAATAGATTATACGGAAGACATATTTTAATGGTGATGGTTTGTCTTGGCCATTGGAGTTAGACTTTGCGAATAGAAATATTGGTACATTGTAACAGGTAACAATGTATTAGATCGGGACATAAAGTAGAATTGATTTAGATTAATAATTTTGTCTGAGCAAATCAATTCACTTTAGACAATTATATGTGTTGTATCTTAATCTTGAAATGACTAATGGGCTCGTTATTTTGACTTATGTCTTTTGATGTACCTAAAGGTAAGATCTGACTTTATGATGGTATGCATACCAATACATTAAAGACATGACTCTTGATGGCGTAGACTTGTTATTCATAGATACAGAATCCATGACTCCATTGGTGGAGTCAATAATATTCTCTTCTATGCACTATCCTATAATTAAAAGACTAGAGTGCTCAACCATTAGGATGCATAGGTGTAACCATATGGTATACTATCTTTGGATAGTAAGTTTTCTAATGGTGAGATAATGGAATGTAAGATAAAAATAATCAGGAAGGTGAGTCAGAATTTAATTTTAAGCCAATTATGGATATCCCACGGGAATACGACACATCTTGATATATCATGGACACTTAGCTTATTTGGAGCTTCAAAATTTTACGTAGTTCGAGAGTTCAACTCTAAGCTTTTAGTGGGGTAGCGTTAGACTAGATAATTATAAAACTTGTATCTGGGATATTGTATTTTATAATTATTGAAGCTTGAACTGTATAGGTCCATTAGGCCTCTTTTGCTACCTCATAATAAATCCTGTAACGATACGACGTACTTATCTAATAAATTGATGATGTACGTTGAATTGTTAGATTGGCTAAAATTTGATAAGATCAGATAATTCATATCTATTTATCTGTTAAATTAATTTTGTAAATTAATTTAAGATAAACTTATTGAATTATTAGGAATATTTATTTTCCTAGAGATTATCTAGATATGACTGTTTTAATTAGATAACTTCTCTATTGGGTTATTTGAATTAAAATTGAGGCTTTATCCAAAGAATCTCGGGTAGAAAATAAAGATTCTCAGGGATCAAATTATCACAAGTTCGGTAGGCCGATCCCTAAGTTTGGCTTACCAATGGAGTAAGTTTAGCAGGCCGATGGAAAAGTTTGGCCCACCGACTGTGTGATAATCTGATTACTTGTTTTTATGTGATTTTATCAGATATGGATCTAGATTCGAATTTTTGAAGCTTTATTTGATAAGGACTAACCCTGGGTCCAACCTCTATAAATAAGGAGTGAGTTTTCTCAATTATTTAGATCAGTTGAGAAGTTAAGAGTGAATACTTTAGTGTGAGAGTCTCTGAAACTTCATGAGGGCTATTGTTCACAATCACGTAGGCACACTAATTGATCGAATTTACATATTATGAATTGTTATTAAAGTTTCCTGGATGCTACAGCTCCACCCTCTTAAAAGAAATTTTGTCCACAAAATTTAAAAGCTTACCTAAAAAGCAAAATAGGTACGAGTATACCTTTCACATTGTCGACTTTTATCTCAAGTAGTTTCATCCTAGTGGTGGTGCTACCATAGTACTTTAACTAATAAAATTTTTGTCATCGCAAACTTGTTACCTTACGATATGATGATTTGAGTCGGCACCGCTTTGTAAGTCATGTCTTCTTAGAGCAACACTTCATGCCATGAGACAACTGTGTTAAGGTCAGGCTGGCACTTGTGGAGCATAGGCCTACAAAAGACGTTGTGAACATAGGATAATTCCTAAGGCAAGTTTAGGTGATACGTAGCAATAACAATCCATTGTGAGATATAGGGATGGCCCAATGTGTCTCAATGCATGTCTCCCACTAACATGAAAATGAGTAATTCCTTTGCGTGTGGAGACTTTAAATAGAATATAGTCATGATCTTGAAATTCTAAAAGTCTACGTCTTGTGTCAGCATAACTCTTCTAATGACGAATGATTTGCAAGTGCTCACAAATAAAGGCGATTTTTTTTTTTATCGTTGTTTGGCGTATTATCTGGTTTAGTGGTGGGTCATCCCTAGGCTCAAGCAAAAAAAGTTGTACATGATGTGGTCTACCTTTAAGTGCCTCAACGAAGCCTTACTAATTGCAACTTTGCACCCTTTATTGTAAGAGAATTTAGCTAGGTTCAAGTGCTTTTCTCGATATTTATCAAAATCCAAAATGCAAGCGCAAAGCATATCGTCAAGAATCTAAAGAACTCTTTCAATTTCCCTTCGATCTAAGGATTAAAAATTGTACTAAACTCAACTCTGCTCTAAAAGTTTCTTGAAAAATCTTCCAATACTTGACATTAAAAACAGGTATCTCCATATAAAGTGGTTGATAACGTAACCATGTGTAATCGAAAAAAGCGCTCAAAAACTATCCTAAGTCCTTCCTTGGACAATTAGCCCGAAATGAAATAAAAAAGATGGGAATGGTTAACCTATCAATGACGACCTGAGTAGCCTCCTACTTATGGTCAAGCCATGTGTCAACATAATTTCCAAACCTAGAGCTAGGTAGGCCTCAACCGAACCGACTCAACATATGACCTAAAATGTTCTCTATAACTCCATACAACTTTCAATGTCAATAAGTCAATGATTAGCTACAATCTATAAGATGATCCTTTTAAAAAAGAAGACCTTGGTATGTAATCATTTCATCATTAGGCAATTTCTAGAAACATGTAATTTGAGCAGATATATATCCAAATGATGAATCCCATAAACATCTTATGCATTTTCAAAAGTATGAATCTATGTCGAAGATAATGGGTATAAAATCCTAATTTGAGCCCTCTAATTCTTTCATGATAGTCCTTAAGGGAATAATATCTTGTAAATCAATGACTTGAAAACATCCCTGATAGTTATGTTAAACTTCAAATATGCATACTCAAATTACTGACATCAAATAATATGGTTCTTAAAGCAACACATATCTCACCGTGGGCACTAGAGTGTGATTTGTTGTCTCAGATACAACAATCATGCCTATAGTTCAAAATCTTAGACTTTATCAACTCAATCCTTGGTGTCACCCTAAAATTCAATGCTTATATCTTATAGAGTCCCATGAACCAACCTTGATAATTCAAACTAAATAGAATCTCCTATTTACATTTCAAAATTCCTGGATAAGAGGACACAAACTTAGTGCATTAGAAAGAAATTTCTTGAATCTTAATTGGAAGAAAATTTTGGACCTCATCAATTTTTTTCAAACTTAAGACATCGAAATGTGCTTTCTACCATACAGATAAGTTATAACTGATCATCAATCTCCTAAGAGAGTCTCCAAATGTTTAAATGTTTGAGGTATAAATTTGAATAAGAAATGACCTCAAGAATACATCATATCACGACGTTGTCTCATATTATAGCTTCTTTAATTGCTCACTATTATTTCTTGTCTTAGTCATTATTTAGCTTAAAATCCTTAGGTAACTAGTCCCTATAAACTCATGTCTCTATTGAACTTTAAAACTTTACACATTGTTTTCTTAACTATGTTTTTATTCATCACATGGTAATTGGAACACTAGATGAAATACTTCAAGCATTCTACTGTGTTTGTATTTGGGGAACCCGACCTTAGTCATATCAACACATGAGCTTTAAGTAATGGTTAATTCTACTCCAAACTTCAATGATAATAGCATAGTGCGATCGATCCTTTCTTAGACTTGGTATTGTAACAAAATAATAATATAAATAATGATGATGATGATGATGATAGTAATAATAGTAGTAACAATAATAAGGAAATGACAAATTTGTCGAATGGGACTAAACTTTTATCGTTAGTCAACTTTCTCAACTCAGGGTAAATCATACATCATACCTACGGGTTGACTTCCACCAATAAGGACATAGTTGTAACAACAATTTGGAGCATATTAAAACTTTAAAGTTAAATAATTGACACCTTAGTCAAAACAACGTAACATAAATCTCACGGTTTGGATCTAGGAGAACCTATGGGTTATGGCCCACTATGCAACAAGTGCTTATAATAGCTCTTGGGTGTTCTTCTCACAACACGGTTTGTGGTAGAGTCATCATTATTCGAGGTAAGAAAAGGAGGTTCAAAAATCCTACAAAGTTAATATCTTTGTATAAACTATCACCTAGGATGATGGACGTATTGGCTTATCGAAAAAAAGTGACAAAGTCCTAAGAGTAGACATGAGTTAGATCCACACCTAGTGTACTTGTTTAACTCGATTCTCAATCGAAACCTATGCCTTATAAAAAAATGGTATGACGAAGAAATGCGGTCAAAATCCTCAAACCTTACTATTACCTAGAGGCAACAAGATGAATGAAATAAAATTAATGACAAGGCCTTACAGCTTATAACCATCCTTTAGAATTTCTTCATGATCATTTACTATACCCCAATTCATTCATTTCCTAAAACGTTGTCTATTATATCTCATTCGTGTAATTATTTCTCTTGGAATAATTTGTCTTGAAAAATATAGATGAATGATATTCTCTTAATTTGGCCTTTTAAAATTATTCTTTTCTTATAAACCTCCTAAAAATCCAAAAATTGACAAGCGCACCATATTTCCTAAGTACATGAGGATTACCATCCTAAGTCCATTACTTGCAGAGGATATTAGGAAAATCGCTCTATAGTTTTTTCTTTTTATATCCACCATTATACTACTCTCCTTGTATGCTAAGAGATAAATTGTTCTCTCTTCAACCTAACCTGCAATATATCTTTTTCTTCTATCCATCAATCCTCACCCATTTATAGTAGTCACATACACCTTATAGATTTATGAAAGGCAAAACCTGAATATTCCATCAGTATACATGGCACCATGATTCAGAATCATAACTTAAAACGTAAAATTGATTAAGTATAATCTTAAATCTCCCACGATCACCTTGTAATCAATGTATATCTAAAGAAATACATCAAGAATGTGTAATCTCAATGTTTTATTAATACTTCCCTATGGGAACCCACAAAACGACTTATTAATATATAACTTATTGGGTTTCTATACTGAATCCTCGTCTCCTAGGCCAAGTTTTAATTTTCTCAAATTCCAACTTAAAAGATACAAGGTTCTCAGCAATAGTAGAAATATAAATCGGGACGGAAATATGAGTTATAAAGTCTTTTTTTTTTTTTTTTTTATTTCTGTTCAATTCTTCTACTTAAAAGGAAACTTCATCCTCAATGCCTTGTATTAAGTCAACATCTAGATCTCATAAATGTTGTCACATAATGGACTCTTAACTTTATTGTACAGGATGTCTAATTGACATTGGTACGACACATGTCCCATCAATGAAAACCATTTACGCAAAACAATATTTTCAAAACCTTTAGGAAAGAAAACCTTGGTTCAAACAAAACCCTTTTTTAACACCAAATGTAAAAGAAAACTTGCATGGTTCAACTCCCGAGGAATCTAAAGCCTTGTTTTAATACCAGGTTTGTCACGACTAGAAAATTGGGTATGATGTGGAGACTTAGTTTGAGAAAATAATTTAAGTGAGGTAAAATTTTAAAACTTGTAATCAAATTAGAAATGAAATTAATCAAATATGACTAAATTATTTTCATTTTTAATCCCCAAATAATAAAAGAATAAAGAAGGATGTTTTATTTTTATTTCTATTTATGCAACAGTAAATTTTTACATCTCAAGATTGATTAGGCACATTATTTGATCGAATTTACACATTATGAATTGAAGTAAAATTTCTTCTATCCACCGTCTAATTAGTTGCTCATTGTATCATACTAGATTGTCATTTTAAAAAAATTACATCATCTACTTTCTTTCAACGAAAAAAATTTCTTACCATCGAATGGACGTAATTAAACTGTACGCACATCTTTCTCATGGCCCACGCTTTCAATGCTTAAAGGTGCCAAAAATTAACATTTAACTTCAAAAAGAAAAACAAAAACAAAAAGAACATCAAAGTTACGCCTCCACATTGTTATTGTTACTTTGATAAGTCTATTGTTATGTGGTTGTTTATTGGAATTTGTCCGTACTTTAGTTGGATCAACACATCCCTCGTATTGGCAACATAATTACTACTTTACCTAGTCACTCACTCAAAACCACGTCCTATTGCCGGCGCAACAAATATTATATTTACTTAATGCTCAAATGAATTTTATATTTACTTAATGCTCAAATAATTGCATCAAGTTGTACCAATTAGGCACACAAATTTATGGCATGCCCCACCTTAAACAATGCCACGTAGGGGGAACAAATCCGACCGGACTGACTACAATGGAATCGTATGTGTGTGTATATATATACACACACATATATATACATACATACAGGAAGGGAGTGTGGCCATGGCCCCCTTAGATTTTTGATAAAATTTTATAATAACTTTTAATAATAATAATAATATAACAATGTAAGTGTTTAGGCAAGACAAGAGACTACGTATTTCAAATTGGTAAGTAATTACAATACAATACTGCATTTAGACAAAACTAAATTACTTGGGTAGGATTGTAATAAAACTTTTCATGTGAGTCAGATTAGGGCCAAGGCTAGATATGCCAGTTTATAGTTAGCTTACAATTAGATTCTAATTAGGTTTGGTACTGAGAGAAACTTTTGGGATACTATCGTTCAAAGTCTAAGACCATGCATGATTTGGCCTCTAGATTTTTTTTTCTTTCATATAGTTTTTGTTTTTTTGTAACATAGTTTTTTCTTTTATAATAATAACATCATATAGTAATCTAAATGGATACTTCAATCATTATGCAGGCTACCAAAATCTAAAATTTTCAGCTCAATCTAGTTTCCAACACAATACGTAGCACAGTGTCCTACATTGTCTATAAATTTTATCATTGTGCATCAAAACTCAGATTTGCTAAGCTTCCTCTCTCTCTAAAATTCTCCCTCTCTCTAAAATTTGAAGCTCGTTTTTAATTTTCTAGATATTCTCTATTGTTTTTCTCATAAACTCAAATCTCATCTACAACCCTCAACCATCTTTCTTTCCTTCTTTCTTTCTTTCTTTCTTTCTTGTTTCTTTTTCTCTGTTTTCCATGGGTCCAAAGAACCATCACCTAAGAAAATACTTCCCATTACTTTCCCAAAAGGTTCTGAAACAAAAAATACAAGTTTAGAGTTACTCGACTTTGGATTCTCATGCATTTTAAAATCCCTGGTGATGTGAGGATGCTGATTGAAAGAAAAATTCATCCAAGTGACTTCAATCAAAGGGCTGGCCTTCTAGGTATAGATATTAATTATAGTGCGATGAGAAGAAGAGCTCATGCCATCAATTCTAGATGTCATAAATGTGGGCAACAGACTTGTGAGGGTAAGTGTCATTCGCTTAAATTTGTGTAAGTAAATAGAAAGGACACAATCCATATAAGCAAAAATGGCTTTTCTAAAGAGAACTTAGATGACCTCAATGCTTCTCTTTAGAAGCATCCGAGTAAAAATATGTCCAAGGTTCCATGCAGAAAGACAACATCTCAGGAATTTGGCATTTTTAAAGACCCTGCTTGTTAGTTTGTAAGAAAAGTAGATAGGAAGTAAATTCTTAATCCATAGAGGTCGTTTGAGTGTTTTTGCCAAAAAAAAAAAGTATTTTGTGTTTCAAGTATTTGTTTGTTTTTAGATTGTCACAATATGTCTTAAGCAATAAATGTTTATTTTTATTTTATTGTTACAGTAGTTGTTATATATTTATGTTGTTTTTATTAAAAAATGTTACTTTGTCAAATGCATCACGTGTTTGTGTTTAAATAGAAATGATTTTTCTAGATACATGTTGTTTTTGTCAAAAGGTATATATTATGTCATATGTATTTTACTGATTTTTCTAGATTCATGTTGTTTTTATCAGAAGGTATACAATATATCATATGTCTTTTACTAACTTTTCTAGATTCGTGTTGTTTTTATCAAAAAGTATATAATATGTTATATGTTTTTTACTGACTTTTCTAGATTCATATTTATTTTGTGAAAAAAGTATACAGTTAAATGTATTGGGTATTGTTTGTTTGTTTGTAAATTGTCAAACGTTGTACAATTAAAATCTCATTTGTCAAAATTCGGTCTGATTGTGTGTTTATTTTTCAAAATCTAAACTGATTTGGTTTGACTTTTTATAGCGTATACATCATCTACCTGTCTTAAGTCCCTACTCCTTTTCCATTTCCATCTTCTTTAAGAACTAGTTTGAGACTCAAACTTTAGGCAAAGCGGACTTAAGACAAAAAAAAAAAAAAGACCAAAGAAGAAAAAAAGAGTCAGATGTCTTCCTCTCATTCATTTGGGAAAATTTAAACCATTTGTGTCTTTTGTGATTATAGTCCTGGTAAAAGTAGAGTCTACTTATAAGCCGTAGAACATTTAGAAAAAGTCTTGGCACATAGGAAGATTAACCTAATTTATAGGGGAGGTAGCTTAGGATTAATGGGGAAGTAGCAACAACAGTACATTCTAGGAGTAGCCATCTAGTAAGGATTATACCTCATCTCCTAGTTGAGGGGAATCTTTGTGGGAAAACCATAGATAAGGAAGACCATAGGTAAGGAAAAGAGAGTTTTGGACACCTCAAAGTGTCTTTAAAACATGATCTATAAATCTGACATTTTCATTGCATTATCTGGTGGTTTAGGCACCTTTGAAGAGCTATTCGTAGGAGTTTGTTGGGCATTCACTCCAAACTAATAGGTCTGAATCTTTAGGCTTTACTCATAGGACATTCGTCTATATTTCTTGTATTCTGAATAACTGCTCTTCTCCACATCTTATATTTTTTTGTGACATGCTATTGTTAAAACGTTTAGAATCAATGACTCTAGTATCAGGATGCTTGATATTATGAAGTAATCAGTACTTTCCAAAAACATCTCGTTTAAGGTCTGATCTTTTTTTATCGATGCTTTTGTAATCTCTATACATACATGGTTAGGATAACTGCTTATACGGAGTATTTAATATACTTTCGAAACGTGTCCATATCATGTATGTAAACTCTCTATGTATTATTTTAATGCATGTTTTTAACATAATTACTTGTATTGTTTATTTTATTATTATTATCATTATTATGTAATATAACATCCCTAATTTAATTGCAAACCATAGTTCAAAAATAATAAAGGATTGTCAAATGACATGATAAGCATATGCACTGCTCTTGATATATGTTAAAATAATCTTAATAAAAAAAGACACGACCACCTGACTAAAAATTCTGACTTCGTCACTATTGTATATATATAAGTTTGTCTCTGTGTAAGTGTTTTGAAGAGGGGCTAGAAATTAACAAAAATAACTTTTTAATTTTCATTCCAAACAATCGTACCGTTACACGATGTGGTAGCCATGTGTTTTGCATAAACATTGATTTTGCCCCTTTATTGTATAAATGTTCAAGACACCCCTAATGTTGTAAAATAACTCAAAAAAATCTTTGAAATAGTTAATTTTTTAAAACACTAAGATTTTCCTTCCTAATCTATATTAAGTGTTATTTTAAATATTACTTAACTAAAAACTTAAATTAAATTTTTCAAAATGTTTAAAAGCTTATTTCAATAAAAAAATATTTTAATTACTTTTAGGGTTTTTAAGTGTTTTAAGATTAGTTTATTTCGTATTTTGGATTAATAATGTCTTAAATTGTATTTAATAACATTTCAAAAAAAATTTATTTAATAAAAATTGAGAATGGTTAATTGTTTTAGGAGTATTTTGAATAATTTTACAAATACATGTGGTGTTTTCAATATTTGCATAATAAAAAGGCAAAGCAGATTTATGCAAACGGACATGTGGTCTGTTTTTATTACTCCTTGAATGTGAAAATCCTAAGAACAAAAACCGGTAAACAAAAGCATTTGATAATTTCTACTTCTAATTGATGACGCATTGAAAAGAAACTTGTGGCAGGGAGGAAATTCACAACAACGAAGTTCATTCTTAACAGTTATGTAGAACGCTTATCAATTTATTAAGTTATGGAGACTAGTCGACGCAGAGGCAGTACACAGATTGACCATTTATGGATTGAAGGAGGAATAATTAGAGAAAAACACAATTTGAGAGGCTTATCGATGCAGCGTGTATTCCTTCAAGTGAAGATGCCGCTGGTCGACCGCCCCAGCCTTGTGCCGGTCGATCGCCCCTAGCCGTGTGCTGATTTGGCGGTTTCCCGTTTTGAAGATTTTTTGAGTCATTTTCAAATTCAAAATATTAGATTTTATTCCCATTATCAGATAAACTTTAGTCATGAATTTTAGGATTATTTTCTAGCTTTCTTTATTTATTTTCTGCATTTAAAGTTCTATAAATAGGCCATGATAAGATTGTTACTATCAGTTTTCAGGTATCCAATAAATTTTGAGAGAAGTTTTCTCAACCTTTTCCTTGCTTTTCGGTATTCCTTTAAATCAACAAATTACTTGTGCCTTCTTTTCTTGTAGTCCACGAGAATCAACGGACTACAAGTTTTCCTAAGCTACCGCTACATCATTTATATTTTCTCTTGTAATCTTCTTCTCCATCATAGTGAAATTTTATAATGACAGAAAGTAAATATAACTCTTACAGTGAGAATGAGCCACTATAAATTTCCCGTCTAGTTGTTTGTTTGTTGTCCTTCAATATTATTCTCTCAATGGTATATAATTGCAGCATCTAATTTTTAATAAATTTGTCATTTATCGTTACAGAATATTTAAAGGTCGATTTGATATGCCAGGCAAATCAGTGACAAATTAGAGAACTAAAATTAATAAAACATTTGATTATTATTATATGCATAAAGTAGTTTTGGGAGAAGAAGATTATACAAAAGCCACCAAAGTTTAACGGGAAACACTCATTTTAACACATGGAAAGAACAAATAAGGATCTATCAATAAGCAACACAAACGCATACGTGAACCAGAAAACTAACTATTACTTGTTAAAGAATTCACCAAATGGATATACACCAATAAGAAAAATTGAATATGGCTACAAGTTTTAATGTTCCCTTTAATTATCAGCAATAACAGTACTACTGTAAGAGTTTAGATTGGGAGGAACAGGAATGTCTAGGGTCCCTTCAAACATGGCCGCCACCTTCTTCATTGCAGGATGGATATCGGGTTCTTGCTGTATGCACCACAGCCCGATTTTCACCATTCTCTCAACTTCTTGCTCATCTACTTCTTCATCCTGCACCAGATTTCTCACTTGATTACCCTTAAAACACTCGTACACCCAGTCCACCAAAATGGCTTCTCTCTCTGGAGCATTTATATCAACGCTCCGGCGACAGCATATGATTACCAATAGCTCAATTCCAAAGCTAAAGACGTCGCCTTTTGATGTTATAGGCAGGTTCTTGTACCACTCTGGCACGACAAATCCCCGAGCTCCTTTGAGCCCAGTTGTTGTGCTTGTTTGATCAGGCATAAGAAGCTTTGCCAACCTGAAATCCGTAGCAGAATGGTTTTCGGCTATAAGTATGTTGTTTGGATATATGTCACAATGTATGATTTGATTCTCACATTCTTCATGGAGATACAAGATGCCTTTAGCGATACCTGAAGCTATTTGAACTCTTGTATCCCACTTCGGTTTTACTTGAGATTTGAAGAGAAAGTCTGATAATGACCCGTTGCTTATACGGTCGTATACTAAAAGCCTGTTTGATCCTTCATGGCAGTAACCAAGCAAGCGAAGCAGGTTTCTATGGTGAGTTCGACCTATGGATCTCATTTCATTAAGGAATTCTACTTCTCCTTCAGCTGCAAATTTCTCCAGTCTTTTCACAGCAATTGCTCTGTGGTCGTTCGGCAAGGTTCCTTTAAAAACTGTGCCAAAAGCACCCCTACCCAATGGCTCGATGAAGCCGTTGGTCACAAGTTCAAGTTCGCTGTAAGTAAATGCTCATGGAGCCTCGACCAATACTGGTTTATTCGCTTCGTTATGAACCTTTTTGGAAGACCTGAAACGGTTTCTGCAAACAAGAAACAGAGAAAACAATAGGATAACCAGACCAAAATTACGCATGCTATGCCAATGATTAACACGTTCTTCCTCTGGCCTTTGTTGGTTTCTGTACGAGACATAGTTGCTCCATTATACACCTTGGCTATGGTTGTTACGGCTCCTGCCCCTCATATTTCCTAATTCTCAGAGGAATCTTTTGTTTGTTAGATTGCTGGTTGTCAAAAAAAGCAACGTCACAGTTACAGTCTCTCAAGCATTCCTCTTCACAAGTAGTCTTGTTCATCAACGCGACGACCGAATATGGTTTGTTTTCCCACCTAGCTCCTTCCAATTCCACAACAGAAGCTGTATTTGCATTCTCACTTATGCAACCGTCATTGCTCGAAGTCCTTTCGCAGCCTAAATTTCACTCGTTCTGCTCAATGAAATTGAAACCAGGAAGACATTCACACTCAGGTTCTGGTTCATTAAGAACAAAATATGAATTCAAGCCACAAAATCCAACAGGATCACACTTATTGGTAGTTGAAGCCCATTCCACATCCCAGCTCTGGTTCGGAACCAAACTATGTGAATATAATCTCAGTATTCCATCGACATCTATCGTCATTCGATGCGTGACATTGTCATCGAGTTGGCTCTGAGCAGCAAAAATTGTCTTTATGTTGAAACCAGTTGAATTGAGCAAATAAAGTTGGCCAATGGTATCAAGATGCGGATTCACGTTCTCTCCTTCATTTGCGGTACCTGTTGACCAGTAAGAATAATAGGATGAGAGTGGACTGTCCACTGGGTACTGCACCAGATTCCCATCATTCTACAGAATGAGCCGAAATCTTCCACTAGGGTGATTCGTCTTGGAGACTCCAGAGACAAGCCGGTAATCAGCCGGCATACGCTGACCTGGCAAAAGAGTATCTGTTGGAAAATCGAAACTCTGCCGTATGATTACGGAGTCTAAGTTGTAGAGGACAAAATTGCCCGAATCTAGCATGGAAGCGGATGCAGCGGGCTGAGAAGAATCGGCGATGAGTACTTCCAAGCCTTGCTTATCTTGTAATACGAGTCTACCATCGCCGCTTAAAAGCAATGTACTATCATGGGACAAAGGCAAATTATCTCTGTTTGCCGCCCATACGACAGTTTTCTGTTTTATTATCTCAAACCAAAGGCCTACCGCAAAACCGCCGGCGTCTGGGTAGAACCCAAATGCAAACTGGCCAGAATTTGGCATCCAGTAAGAGTTATTGTTGCTGGTGGAGAGAGAAGAGCCAAGGCTGATCTGGGGGCTTATTTGTTGTGCATTGGTTATAAAGAAGTGAGTCGTTAAGTGGAAAGAACACAAGTATTGCAGCCATAATCAGTTTTACTGCTCATTTACAGACAAAACTGATTCACTTTATAATCTTATTTGTGGTTTATATAAAGAAAGTTATAGTTCATTCTCCTCTGTTTCTTTATGTTGATGGAGTCTTTAAAGAGAAGGTAGAACCTTCCATAAGAATTGGTCCATTTGGCTTTTTTTTCCCCAAGTTTCCTCTCCATATTTTAGTTTCTACTTTGTTTTCTCAAACTTCTTTCAGACTGCAAAATCATTCACATGCAAACTGGGACAAAAAAAAAAAATGATTCCAACTAGTTATTGAAACTGGGAGAGAGAGATCAAGATCAGCATTACAACTTTCTAGAGTCTTTATTTTGAACAAGTTTCGTCAAAGCAATGCTGACGTTTAGATGGTTAGTTGGTAATGGTTTGGTCATTTCACCATGTTCTTCACCTGAAACCAACGGAGTCCTGCCATTAAACAGGAATAATGTACTCTGATGTCTGGTTGGAACGATCAATTGGGCACTAAATTGAGTTCACTTAGAATGAGAAATTCCAAAATATAGAAACCAAAAAGCGTTTAAAATCATGGTTCAAATCAAAGGGTTGACTTGAAAACACGGTAAGAATTCCAATTTTGTGATTAAAAAATATGGTAGCAAAACTAATTTGAACCAAACTTTTTAATTCGAACCAGTGTTTCCAAACTCACTTCTAGCACATGATATGAATATCTTTCTCTTTTTCTTTTTCTATCTTTTTTCCATTACCCTGTTGTAAGCCTCAATTTACATGGGCCATAGATAGAGCAAAAGACGAAATGAACAACAGGAATTTACAGCAACTAGTTTAAATTTTGGTTGTTCATTTTTTGTCCTCCATCAATAGGCCAAAACTCGTTTTGAATCAAAACTTTTAAAACATCTTAGAACAAATTTCTGTATGTTTTCCCAAGTCATTTTATGTCTATTTGACTGTTAAAATCTTGACGGAAAAAGATACGTCATAGCAGCCAAGTACATGGCTGTTAGAAAGGAAGTCGTTCCTTACTTCATTGGGATTTTTATAGTCCAAGAATAAAATGGCTAATTTAGGACAATTTGATAGATTAGAAATTCATTCTGGAATATTACAAAAGTCAAAGACGAAAAAGCAATTTAGGCTTTGAAAATGAGTTTAACATTTTTAATTATTCATATTGAGCCACCAAGTCTAAAAACTCTTTACAACTCTTTAATTACGATAGACTTTTAAATGCAATCATATTATTATTATTTTTCTTTCAAATGGGTAATTGTATTCAACAAAATAAAAAATACAATCACTAATAAGATTGATCCCATGGTACCCGAAATAAAATCTCAATTGAGAATCCATCAGAAAAATTTGATGAAGGGTGTGTTAATAATCGAGCATGCATAAAACTCGTTTTGACAAGACCTTCACAATTGATGGAATCCTTGAATCGATTAAAAGCCAATTTCCTTTAGTATTGAGGCCATCACCAAATCCGTATAAACACAAGTCTTGTAAAACCAAGACATTGTTAGGACAGATTTGTCAGATTACAAGAAAACTCAAATTTCAAAACACAAAAACTATAAGGTGGAAATAATCTTGCTATTATTCGATACAACCATCTATCACAAAATATAAACAAAACCCTAACAACTCAAAACGAACCATCAAAGACAAGTCGATCCAAACCACCAAAACATAGAGCCATCAAGTGTTAAAACCATAGCAGACGGAGCACCAATCACCAGTGCATGAGTCGAATCCCAAGAGTCGAGAGCCACTAGAAAGACAATGCATCTAGAAGAGACGGTCAAAAAGCCACGATTGCTACTCCACCTTGCTAAAACCCAACCTCTTCGACCATAAGATCATGCTCATCTCTAGATTCTTCACTATGGAACTTAAAGTTCCATAACTAGGGTGGGAATTTGAGGGTCGATAGAGCTTCGTTGTCAAATTATAGACCTAAGAAAGAGGCACAAACAAAGAAACCCTAGCGCAACGAGAAAGAGGGGTTCCCTTTGTTTCCTTTAACTTAGATGTGAAAGGGTATTGTAAATTGAATGTATTATTCCAGCCCTAAGAGGGAGACGCATACAGAGAAACCTTAACACAACGAGAGAGAGGGGTCCCTTTTGCTTACTTTGACTTGGATGTGAAAGGGCATCGTAAATTGAATGTATTATTTATAACAAATTCTAAATAGCAACCAGTGTAACCTTTTACAATGCCTACTCTCTCTTTCTTCTTTCCCTCACAGATCAATTTCTCTCTCTCCTTTGTTCCTTCTGCTTTCTTTCTCCCTCCATTTATGCCGTCATTTAGAGCTCTCTCGAAGGTCCTTGATGTGAGCGAAGTTCGCAATGAGGCAAAATAACAGAATGAGGATAAATGCTAAGGGTACTCTTTTTGTCACTGATAAGACTTAGAAATGTACATTTATTAAAGCTAAAATCAATCATTTTGCATTAATATTTCTTGTTAAATTGCTTAATTAAAGCAATTATACGATAAACAATATTTTAGTGCCTTAGTATAAAAATATGTTTGATATTAAGTTTTTAATATGTTTTTATCTTTAATAATTGAGTGTCGTTTTTTCTGTTAGCTCCCAAATTTTTGTTTCCTACAAAATAACACTAAAAATATCAAAATACACAAAAGTTTGAGGATTACTATAATATTTAAGCTTAGGATATGCTTGATTTATGTGTGAAATATTCAGTTATGAAACACCTCAAACTTAAACATTTGCTAGTCCTCAAGCAAAACAAAAGAAAAACAATAGCAACTAAACCAAGCAATAAAGACAAAAGATAACCAAGTGTGAGTTTTGTATCTATTCGATAACTAGCCAAAAAACTCAAAAGCCACAAATTACTTCAAAGCTCAAAGGAAATGGAGACAATGAGAAAATCTATAATTTCAACGATGAACACCAATCTCACTTTGCAAGCGTGTACTAAATCACTCTCACTCTACAAATTGATCCGCGGATAAACTTATGTGAATAGGTGGGTATTTGAGAAATCTCTAGGTGATGAAATTCGAAACTGCCATAAGCACATTGTTCATGTCGCTCTCTACTAAAGTAGGTTAGAATATCATGAAAGATTGAGGACTTTCAAGACTTGTAATGTAAGGCTAGGATGACAGAAGGCTGAAAAAGGAAAATTTTCGGCTTGGATCACCCTAGACATGTAATGCACCTTGTGGACCTTGCATGAACGAATGTAAACTCACAACCGACTCCCCACTAGATCGTTATTCTATTTTCGATCATTGCCACAAAATATGACTCACAAGTATTTGCAAAAAAGCTCAAAACTTATAATTCATAAGAATATATTCTTTTTTAATTCTTTTTTTCTTCTTTCGTTTTTTTTCCCTTTTTGAAACTCCCCCAAACTTATTTGGTTCTATATGTATGATTAACGAGGGGAAAAATACGTCAACGAAACTAAGAAAAACAAATAAGAAAATATCAAAGAAACACTAGAGGTAACTTTTTGGATACAACCAAATCACAAATGAAAGTCACTTTACTTCCATGCTTACTCTCTACAAGTAATCTTCAAGTTCAAGCAAAGATGTAAAATGCCCATGAGTGATAGGTTCAATGAAAGGAATTTATAAAATGGCTCAGTTAAGCATATGTGGGTAATGAATGAAATAGATCAAAGAGGCTCAACAGGGAAAACTAGGAGTAAAATTGATATAGGTTGGCTTCAAAGGCTCAAACGGTCCAATGAAATTGCCTCAATCATTTTCTCAATGACCCCAAAACTAGGGTTTTGCCTTGAGTCTCACTAATATGGGTTCTAGAGTTCATGAGATGTAAAAAAATCTAATTCAAGCAAGTTTTATCCCAAAAAAAAAAAAGCAAGTTTAAAATTCAAAAGTTCAATTAAAGTTCAAAATTTCAAGTGATTGTGATTCAAGGCACTCAAGTGTAGAGAGTAAAAAATGAAGATCAACTAATGCCAGCCAAGCATATGAAAATATCAATGAATTACATTTCAAAAAACCTAAACAACAATTTGTGGTTAGCATCATAATCCAATGCTAGTTATACAATTTCTCAAAATTCACACTTTATTCAAACAAGTAAAGAAAAACACAACTAAACAAGAACTATCAAACTTGAGTCCTAGAATGAAAATCAACAAAAAGAATTCAAAAAATTAAAGGTCAAAACCCAACAACTTGTTCTTTCCTCAAATATTGTCTCCAATATTTGTAGCATTAAAAGAGCAAGGGTTGAAAACATATACCTGGGAGTTTTAAACTCCAAATTTCTAGTTTAGTCCATCTTTTCAAATTAATTTCCACCACAACTCAAGCTCCTAAGCTCCCAAATATTACAACACTTATCAAAACATAAAAACAAAATCAAATATTAATACAAAACTTTGAAATAAACTAAAACACAAACACAAACATAAACATAAACATAAACAAAATAAATAAAAAAGAGAAAAGATAGAAAACTTAAGGTGCCTCCCAAGAAGCGCTTAGCTTAACATCTTTAACTAGACTTGGAGAAGCACTCATCAAAGAGTGGTTTCTTCCCATAGTAGGTGTTGTAGAACATTACAGATGGGTCTTAGTTGTGGATACCCTTAAGCTTGGCATGATTTAGATTTTGGCTCGCAATTTCAACAAAATCCGGGTTCGGTGGATAGGCTTGGTGGGGATGGAGGAACGTTGTTAGCAGAAGCGGAGGAGATGTTAGCCAAAAAAGGTCTTCATAGATGTAATCTTCGATGGGCACAATTAGCCCAACAATTTGGACACCTGGGGCTTGTTCTTCTTGTGCTTCTTCTTGAAGATCAAAGTATTAGGCCTCATCGTCGCTTAAAGATCTTTGTTGAAGAATCTCTAAGTCCTCCTCATTTGGTGCAAACTTCCCAGATAGATTCACCTTAAACATGATAGGTGCACTATTTCCTTGAAACTCGGTGAATGTTTTGGCCAATTGTCTAACTTGTTCTTGTAAATTGTTGAGTTGGGAACTTTAGGCAATCGCCAATTGGTTGATGTATTTCCTCAAGTGATTAATCGTTATTGTCAATTGCGTCAACACTCCTTCCAATGCCGAAGTTGTCTCTTGAGGTAAGGGATCAACTTGGGCTCCACCAAGTTTGAATTACTCTCCCAACAATAATTGTTCATTAAACAGTTCATTGCCTCATAGTCATACTCCACCATCGCTTCCAACAAGTAATAGGCTTCATCGATGGATAGGTGGTACAAATAGGTGGTACCACTTCCCATTTCTATCCAATGTCATGTCATGCCGCTCAAGCCATCAAGGAAGATTTGAAGCTGAACTTCCTTGAAAAAGCCATGATTAGGGAAGTTGATGAGCAAGCTCTTCTATCGCCACCAACCGCCATGAAAAGGTTCTAAATCTCGTTGAGTAAATCTCAAGAGTATGTGTCGATCAACCATCTTTAAATATCTTACACAAAAACTCACAAAAAATTAAAATAAAGAAGGCATGAATAAAAGCAAATAAAAATTTTCAAACCAAATATTAAAATATATATATATATATAATAATAATAAAAGAAAAGAAACACGTAAATTAAAACTTAGTAACTTTGTCGTAATATTAACTAAGTTTTTTAAAATTTTCAATCCCTGACAATGGTGCCAAAAGCTAGTTGCAACATTTTTGCAAGTAAACGTGTCATACAAGTAATAAAGTGTACAAGAGTAAGGATATCAATCCCACAAGGATTGAGTTCTTAAAAATTAGCCAAGTACCACAACTACAATGAACGGAATTTATTTAAGCAATTGGAATTTAGATGAAAATAAATTAAAGTAAATAAAACTAGTAAAATTAATCAAACAAAACTATGAAGAAAAGAATTATTTACAATATGGAAAATCTATGTGATAATGTATCTAGAGGCCTAGTTTAACTCAAATCTTCCTATGTTCTTCCTATTTTGTGATTGTT
>CAMOHE010043109.1:0-20966 GCA_946598075.1 Artocarpus hirsutus
TTGATAAAGGATTTTCATTATTTGTTTTCTGAAACAGTGGATTGAGACAGATTTTATAATAAACTTCATAATGAATATACATGATTATATCTGGTAAAGAAGAGATTTTATGAATCAGAGAGATATATATGTATATATATATATATTTTAGGGTATGATGCCATCTCAGAGATCGGGTTGTGTAGTGAACAACCTTAGGAGCAGGTCCCGAAACCCAGCTGGGCCACTACGGTGGTGAGTCATGTATGATTTGCCCAGAAAAGGAAAAACGGTATTCTTTCTGGTTGATTTATTTGAATTATTTTTGAAAGTTTATATTTTATTGAATTTCTCATTTAATTATTTATTTGTTTAATGGTTCCAGTTCATTTCTACATGTTTATCTGATTTTAAGAAATTTCTTTTAAAGTTAAATAATTTTCAAATATAGTCCTACTGAGCCTTTCGCTCACATTTTTATCTGTTTTAAAATCTTAACCCTAGGTGGATATCAGCATAGGATTGGAGAAGAGTCCACCGACCGGACTTACGATCAGTAGAAGAATTTGGTAGGTTAAATTACAATTCAAGGCATGTAAGATTTTAACTTCTCTTTTATTTTGGACTGTGGTTGTATTATAATATTGTCAGTACCATATGTGTGTGCACAATATGTGGGCCAGTGGGACTCATACGCGTTCCACCCCATAATTAATTATTTTAATGTTATTTCTATTTGTTTAATTATTACGATGAATCCTTTTATTTCTATAACTTATTCTATTTAAATGATTTTTTAAATTATCACATTTTTACTTATAAATTTGATTCTAAAACCTTGTTTTTAACTAAATCTTCATTTATTTAACTTAATTAAACCACCACGTCACCTCCCGTACTCCGGGGCGTGACAATACCTGATGAAACTCTCTGAAACGAATTCAAAGAAATTAAACACCACAAAAGCTTTTGAGGCAAAGCCTGGTTTTTCTATCACTATATTGGAGTGCAACATATTTAGGATGATTCAGTGGTTTGTAGAGCAAAGAGTGTTCTTCATCGTCTAGCTCCTCTAGAACGCTTATGGTTCCTTTGCATTAGGTAAGTAACAAGAGAGAGTATCTCACTTTGTTTCCTCTGAGTACGACACGATGCGTGCAGGGTTTTATTCTGTCGTTACTCCATAACTGCAAGTGAGCCAAATGACAAATGCACATCCATGTTTACAATATAAATGAAACATTTTTTTAATAACTACAGCTTTAGTTCTACCAAAAAAACGTATATATACCGGTGGTGTACCTCCTGATTTTACTGTTATGATACACCCATCAAATGAATAATTGAAATTGCATAATTTAATTGTATCAACCTCCTTACAATAGTATTAATTACTCTACCTAAAATGTAAGCATGCCCAAAAAAATGTAAGACGTAATTTTTTTTGGATTGTTTTCATAAACGCCCTCAAATTATGTACTTTATTTTATTTTGCCCTGTAACTTTGTAAAATCAATCAAAATGCCCATGATTTATAAAAAAATATCAAAAGACCCCCTCCATCCAATTCCATCTTATATACTTAACAAGATTGCTCGCGTGACATCTTATGAACAATTAATTAGAGGTATTTATTTGTAATACCCCGAAATTAATTAAATGTTATTAATGTGCAAAATGGTGAATTAGTGTGCCATAGTGCATTTCTAAACTTAATTTGATTATTTTTTTTATTTTGAGATATTTCTAAATTAATGTTATTTTAGATTAACTTAATGATTTTTAATTACTCTTGATTACTTTTATTTGTTATTTTAAATTTTAAAACAAAATAATTTGTCAAAATACCCGTTTTACAAAACCATGGGTGGCATACGGTTTTCACATAGTAAAACCACCCATTACTCTCTTTATTTAACCCCTTCTCTCTCTCCCTCTTGCTCACTCTCTTCTCATTCTCTCTCTTTCACTCTCTCTCACGTTCTCTTACTCTCTCCCTCTGTTTCTCTCTCTTTCTCTCAATTTCTCTCAAAATCTTGAATCAAAAGTTCAAACCCAACCTTTGGATCAGTAAATTGGAGGCTCGGGAACATGATTGAGCAACAAAGAACATGATTTAAAGCTTAATCTGAGGTTAGTTTTCAAATTTTTAAAACTTTTTTAATTTTTCATATTTCTTAGTATTTTGAAATTTAAGCTTTCCTAAGCTTAGAAAACCTTCAATCAGGTTAGAGGAACTTAGAATGACTAGAATTTAAGCTTTGTTTGATCAAAAATGAATTTGAATCAACATTTTTTATTTTTCTCTATTTTTCCTATTTTTAGAATTTTTAAAAATCTTTGTGCAAATCTTCTTTAAAGTGGTTCAAAAGAGTTTTATATTGTTTTTCTACCATCTATGAATGATTTCCATCCTTAAGAAATGAGAAAAACAGGTTGAAATGAATATTTGGGTTAGGGAGGCGAGAACCTATGCTTGAAAAATTCTAGAATTTTTCAGCTCGGTAGGCTGAACTTCGTGTTCGGCAGGCCAGATTCATTTGACCGGTAGGCCAAACCTAGAAATGTTGGCTTCCCGGACTTGGTTTTCTGACAAGCCGAGCTGCATAGTTCGGCCGGCCAAACTAGAGCGACCGGTAGGTTAACCAGGCATGGTGAAATTTTGTTATTTTTCACCTGTTTTCACCATTTTGAACCCTGATTTAGATTTTAACGATACCATATGATTTTTCAAACTTAAATGGCACACTAGGACACCATAAGATAGTTTAGTAACATTAGAAATCTCAAGTTAGATACTAATAGACACAGTTTATGTATCTAAGTTTGTTCATGGTTTCACGGAGCTAACGTATAGCAGACCCGGATTACAGTGTAGGACACCGAGATGAGTATCGAGGTAGGACTTTTACCCCTCTTTCTTGGTAACCTAGTTTTCAAAGGATTATGGCCTCAAAAAGAATTTTTAACAAAATGTTTTCATTGATTGGTTGAAAAAGGATTTTTATTGACTGATTTCATAAGCAGTAGAATTGAGGTGGTTTTCATAATAAACCTCATAATGAATATAAAAGACTATATTTGATAAGAAGAGATTTTAATAATTATAGAAAGATATGTATATATATATATATATATATTAGGGTATGATGCCATATTAAAGCTACGCGATCTTAGGGGCAGGTCCCGAAACCCAGCTGGGCCACTTAGGTAGTGATATAAACATGGTTTGCCTAGAAAACAATATAAAGGTACTTTCTAAATGGACTATTTATAAAGGATATATTTACATGATTTTATTTCTTTAACTCTATTTTCTATTATTTGTTTTGAAAGGTAAGATTGTATTTCAATTAAATATCTGTTTGTAAAATATAGTCCTATTGAGCCCTTCGCTCACCTTTATTTGTTTTAAAATCTTCCCCCCACCCCCCCCTTTAGGTGGATTCTAGCTTAGAATCGAAGAAGAGTTCGTTGACCGGACTTGCGACTAGTAGAAAACTTGAGTAGGTTGTAGTACAGATAATTCAAGGCATGTATAAATTTAACTTTCTCTTTTACTTAGGACTGTGGTTGTAATTTAATATTGTCTGTACCATGTGTGTGCATAAGTTGTGGGTCAGTGGGACCCATTCTCGTTTCCTTTTATTTCTTTATTATTTCCTTATTGTTTACTTTGTTATCCATATTTGTTTAATCATTATAAATGCTTGTTTCAAAAAGGTTTTAAATTATCAGATTTTTATAACTAATCAATTATTTTAACCTATGTTTAATTAAAAATTTCTATTTAATTAACTTAATTAACCTAACACGTCGCCTCCCGTACCCTTGGGTGTGACATTAATTGTAACTAAACCTATAAAACTGATTTAATATTTTAAAAATAATAAGAAGAAAAGATTGTTAAAAAAAAAAAAAACCTAAAGCCTAGAAGCCTCATAATCCCCCGTAACCCAACCAACCACTCTCGTCTCGCCTTCCCCCTTCACACACCCATGTGTGTGTGTGTGTGTGTGTGTGTGTGTATAGAGAGAGAGAGAAAGTATGGTCATGATGGTGGCTTGCAAGGTGGCAACATCGAGTTGTTCGTGATGAAGGCGACAAGCTTGTTATGGTCGCTAACTATGAGGCCTCTAGTATCGGTAGGTGTTAGATATAGATGCATGTGCAAGGATTTTTTTTCTTTTATATGTTAAAAGGGGTGGACGGTTAAGATTAAATGTAGGTAGATCAATGGTTGTAATCAATTGGGGAATATTTTCAATTTTTTAAACTAAATTATTTTATATATTTATTTAGAGTTCAATGATTTTAATTTATTTTCAATCATTCCATGTCAACAAAATTTTTGTTCAAGTTTATAGACAAAATTAGACAGAGACAGCATTTTGAATGGCTTTTTTTTAACTTGGAGGCACTTTTCTTTAATAGTGAAATATACTACAAAGTTTTGGGGATTTATAAAAGTAGTGTTTTCTTTAATAGTGTTAAAACGGGGAAATGCTACAATAGTGTGGGTTTATAACACCCTACTTATAGTATGTAATTTAGTATGGCTTAAATTTTTATCTGATAGTGAGTAGTGAAGTGGCCATATTCAAAATAAATTGAAATTGTAGAATATTTCATAAATGTTGTTTTTGTTGGAAAGGAGGTAAGGATAAAGTTGAAAATTGGTTATAATGGAAGAAAATAATTTGGACTCAAAATTTTTAGACAAAAATGAAAAGAGAGAAGCCTTTGTTTAATGGTCTTGATGGACATAGCAAAGCTTGAATCAGTGCAAGGGAGATTGTGAGAATACAGACGCTTCTTCTTATCTAGAAGCTTTTTCAACTGCACATCATCTAGTCTAGAAAGCTCCTCTACCTTCAAAGACTTTGTGAAAACTCTAATATGAAGATTCCTTAGTGAGGGAGCCAAGATTTTGCAAAAAGGAGGAGATTTCCAAATTGGAAGTGCAAAGAGCATGAATTTTTGGAAATTTTGAAGCAATTGAAGAAGATGATATAAAAAGAGAAGAATATCCGACCTCTTAGCTTAGAGAAACAAATGGTAGACATGTTTTTTTTCAAATCAAAAATATGTGAATCAAAATTAGGAACGAAAGAAAAGGTGTTTTTTGATCAACATTTCAAATGTCAACTCAAAATTCAAGCCGACAAAATATCAAGTTTGTGATTAATTTCTACAACCCTACAACTTCTTCTCCTTCAATGGTCAAAAAAAGATGATCTGCACGTTCTCTTCTCTGGTGTTCTTTGTACAAGCGATTTTTTGCTAAATGAAAAACATGGATTACCATTTTTCTTCTTTTTTGGGAAGTTATATGACCTAGGTCAAAATTTTGTGAATTGGAAAGTGAATAGCCTATTTATAAACTTTTAAAAATAATAGGCCATTTAACTTTTAAATGCTTTATTTTCCTATTTTACCCTTGGATTTAATTTTTGCCCTTTTTCTTTTTTTCCTTAAAATTCTATCTCCTTTTTACAACAATCTTATTTGACCTACAACTCATCTTCTTCAGTGAAGTGATGACCACCCAGCCAGAAAGCACGGACAAATGACCGGATTTTACAAGCATGACACCCCTTACTAGGGGGTTTTTTCTCTAAGATCATGGCAAGATTTAGAATTGTTGCCTTGACTTTTGTCGTGTTGCTACCCCTCGTTGTAGTTGTCAGAGTCACCACCACAAGAGAAAGTTTAATGAAGATTACAAACAAGAGCAAGATCATCGAATTGATAAATTGGAAAGATCTCCCCCCACAATGGAGAAGATGAGCTTTGAAGCGAGCACCATCCATGTCGACTTATAGGACGTGAAGCTCATGGTGGAATTGTAGTTTGTTGGTTGTAGTGAGTAGATTGATGGCCGTTGTGGTCGCACGCAAGCTTCGAAGAGATCTCCCTCATGCTGGAGAAGAAAATTTGTTGAGAACAACCAAAGAAAGAGAAGAGGAAGACGGTCTTCCTTCATTAGCATTCAAGGTGGTCGACCTAACGGCGGAGCAATACTAGATTCCATCAAATGAAGAAGGAGAGAGAAAGAAGAAATGTTAGAGAGAAGGAGGGAGAAACAAGGAGAGAGAAAGAAGGAAAAATGCAAAAATGTATAAAAAAAGGAAAGAAAGAAAGAGAGAAAGAGAAGAAAGGGGAAGAAAGAGAGTGGAGGAGATAGAATAGGATTAGGGTTTAAGAGGGTGGAGAAAATTGAAGTAGAGGTATTTTATATTTTTGGTGGATAAAAGCTGATATCCTCAACAAGATATGCTATTTCCTAGGGTGTTAAATCCATCAATATGTGAAATTTACCTAATCTAATCCAATTTGAAGATTTTAGAATAGGTTAGAAGCGTTTGGGATTGATAACAGTTTGCGAAAATCTCAATTTGAAGGTTTTGGAATAAATTGTGGATTGAGAATTGCTCAATCCGTCAAATCCGTTAATCTAAAATCTCATATATATATATAAATTATTTTTAATGATATGCATAATTAACCTTTAATGAATGAACAACACTTCATTTTGAGTTTTTTTAAGAAATCTTCATTTTGAATTTCATTAATGCGAGCTGTCTTAATTGAATTGATTGCAACAAATTTAATTTTATTGACATATTTTGTATTATGGCATATCAATTTTTATTTTTGATGAAAAAATTGGCCTTCAATATATTTTTAATTCGATGGTTTTGGTATAGATTTGGATTTTCCAAATCTAAAAGTTTTATATTGGATTGCAAATTGACCAAAATTCATGAAATCGAATCCATGAACACCTATTGATATTTACAAAAGTTTTTAAAACTTTGGTCTATTGATTATTATTCATCATTTTATTTGGTCCATTTATCTCATTCTCCTTTATTTTTTGAAAAAAAAAAAAGTGTAGATGACTAGTTGACTACCAATAACAGTTATTTACAAAGACCAAATTAGCCTTAAGTAGACTAATATATAAATTCTACAAGCATAACAATAGAAAAATTTTGGTGGAACGCATTACTAGGTTTATTTGATAAAGTCATTGATCTCCCCCTCATGCTCTTATAGCCTTTAGATTACACACTATGAGTAGTGCACCATGTGCATGCATTGTTGGTTGATCTAAAATGATTTTAATGAAAATAGCTTAAATGTGGTAAGGTTGTGGAATGCATATAACAAAAATTTTCTCAAGACTTTTGTAAAACATGCAATAGATTATATTAATTCAACACTTAATCTTTGATGGAAGAGAGGAGATCAAAATTCTTCTAATGGGAAGGATGTTCTCAAGGTAAAACCAACTTCTTCCTTACTTAGTCCTAGACACCTGATGGACGCATATGCAGGTATTGAAGGAACTAAGAGTTTCTGACAATCATTCTCCATACTCTTCTTTTCCACTAATGTCAATGCATGAGCAAAGCAGGACTAGGAATGAAGAATTTTTTTTCTCTCCTTTTCTTTCTCTACATGCTACGCTAGGTTGTCCACCAGAGTTTTTACAGTCTCTCCAAAACTCTTAATTATGTGTAAAATAAATAAAGGAGACCTTTATTTATAGAAAATAGGGGACCCAAATAATTATGCAATCTTCCTTTATTTTAATTTTAAATGTCACATATTTAATTAAAATAAAAGAGAAAAGTTTCCCCTTCCTTATACTACTTGTGGTACCACATAGAAAGAGATTCTCTGCATATGTGGTGCCAATTACCTACTAGTAGATGAAAGAATATTGCTTGTTACCCAAACTAATTTGTTACCATTTAAGTTTCCAAATTTGAATTAAGTCACATTTATCTAAAAATAGAAATTTGAAATATTCAAACTTGGTTAACAAGCTTTGCACTACACAGGGAACATTTCTTTGTTCATGTATACACTACACACAGTGGGTGTGACCCACTATGTCTCTTCCACAATTTTGATTATTATTAAATAATCTTACTTTTTAATAATTATAAATTAATTCATAATTAATTTATTACGAGAAATTTCATTTAGAATTCTATAATTTTAAACTAATTAATTAAACCAATAATTTCACTTGTCCAAACATTGTTTACATGGATGGTAGGAGACTAGTAGATGGATGCATAATTTCAATCTCTTTATTTTATATTACGCTTCTATTAATTTCAATCTTACTCCACTAAAAACTTGAAATTTCACGCTTGAAATTATAGATATAATTATTCATTTCTTGAGTCGTACATTTGATTTAGTCATTGCATATAAATTGATCCTCTATAAATATTTATAATTAGAGCTAAATAAAATTCGTTAAGCTTTCTAATTACTTCTTTATTCTTGAGTGCCATTGATTCCCTACGAATAATAAATTCATGAACTTAATCACAAATTGAGCACTCATATTATTCAAGAGCCTTATAAATACTCAAGAAAATTATTTATCTGGTTTTTGTTAGGGAAAAAATGGATTCTATTTTGTAATATTAACATTCCTGGCTACTTACTTTATTATGCCTTCAAAACACAAATGATATATTTGCTTCTCGTTAGAGAATGAATAGATTTCATCTTGTAATATTAACACTTCTGGGTATCTACTTCATTTTGCCTTCAAAATATAAGGAAAAAGAATGGATTCTCAAATCTACACAAAGTAAATCAAAAGACATAACTTTACAAATAGAAGTCTGCTAATAACTTATAATTAAGATCATATACATGACCATCAATTGATGTAAGAATCTAATCCTAGGTTATATATATATGCACACACATATACTAATAGTTTTATATATGATCTTAATCCTGAATTAATAGTAGACTCCCAATTATAGAATTATGTCTTTTTATTTACTTAGTATAGATTTGAAAATCTAAGCTTATCCCGTAAATTTTTAAGGCATAATGAAGTAGGAAGCCAAGAGTGTTAATATTACAGCACTAGTAGAAATTATAGATTACACGATGGTTTAAAACTGTCGTGTAATCGTCTGTCGTGGTACCAACAAAACTTTTGATGACAGTTTTTTATTTTCGTGGAATCTTTATTTTGATGGGGTTCTAGGATCTTGGGATGAGGCTACTACGATGGTTTTCACCAAAAACCATCGTGAAACGCTAAGCTTTCACGACGGTTTTCATAAAAACCGTCGTGTAATCTTAGCCTTACATTGAGCTTATAGAAAACTACTGTGTAAGGCTAAGCTCACACGATAGTTTTATGAAAACTGTCGTGTAAGCTTAGCCTTACACGACAGTTTTCTTAAAAACTATTGTGTAAGGTTTTGTTTCACGACAGTTTTCATGAAAATGTTGATCTGAAGCTAAAAAAAATAACCAAAATTTTTGGTTTCCCATAATATGAATAGTCCCATATTTTCACCTTTAATACAATGACCTAACTTCATAATTACATAATTACATTGAACTATAAAATTTTTACAAAATCATATATATATATTTACATTGTAAAGTCATGTACTCTTTTTATGCTTGCACAAGAGTTGATAGATTCTTGGTGTCTAAGTCCATGTCTTTAGGCGAAAGGTAAAGAAATGATAACAAAATTAAATAGAATTAACAAAAATATTTAAAATAAAACTAATTAACTAAAACACAAACACATAGTCATAGAAGGTTTTCATCAAACATGTGGTGGGCATCAAAATAATACTTAGGCATCACAAACACATAAAAAGTAACCTACTCTCATTCCAAAATGCTAAATGTTGTTCAAAGTTCTTTCAAACACCAAATACAAGTAATACATACTAAATGGCAAATAACAATGTAATGTAAGTAATATTAAAACTAAAACTAAAGCTAAATAACACTAAAATAACCAAATAATACTAAGTTTATAACTAACTATAACACTAAAACTAAAACTAATGGTTTGAAATTTGCCAACAGTGGTGGAGTCAGAAGAATATTAAGGGTGGAGTCAAACGACAGCAGAGTCGGTGGAATGTTAAGGGACGAGGACAAATGGCAACAAATGGTGCCAAGTTTGTTGGGGATTGGGTCGAATGATGGTGGGGTCATGGAGAGAGTGACAGGAGAATGTCAAAGTCCATGGAATGACATGGGTGGCTTGGTTCGTCAATGGCTGGGCCATGGGGGGAGGAGTTAGAGAGAGAAAGGGGAGAGAGAAACAAGTTTGAGAGTTAGAGAGGGTTTAAGTTGGAGAAATTTTGAATAAATAGGGAAGGCCATGGCATTGGTAAATGCTTAAACTTGGGAAAGGGACTAAAAATTTTGAATATGTGGAACCTTTCACGACGGTTTTTCATGAAATGTAAGGTAGAACCTTTCACGACAATATTTATAAAAACCATCGTGAAAGGTCACATGTGTACCTTTCATGACGGTTTTTATAAAAACCATCGTGAAAGGTCCACATATTTGAAATTTTTAGTCCCCTATCTAAATTTAAGCATGGACCAAGATGCGGGACCTTTTATGAAAGTTTTTATAAAAATCGTCGTGAAAGGTCCCATATTCAAAATTTTTAGTCTTTTGCCTAAATTTAAGCATACGTCAAGATGCGAAACTTTTCACGACGGTTTTTATAAAAGCCATCGTGAAAGGTCCCATATTTGAAATTTTTAGTCCCCCGCCCAAATTTAAGCACGTGCCAAGATGCGAAACTTTTCACTACGGTTTTTATAAAAACCATCATGAAAGGTTTCGATAAGCACGTGCCAAGAAGAAAAACGTTTCATGATGGTTTTTATAAAATCCATAAAAGCCATCGTTAAAGGTTTCGCATATTTAAAATTTTTAGTCTCCCACCCAAATTTAAGCGTGCATCAAGATGTGGAACCTTTCACGATGGTTTTTATAAAAACTATCATGAAAGGTTCCTCATTCGAAATTTTTAATCCTTGGCCTGAATTAACTTGCCACGATGATTTTTACTAAAACTGTGGTGGAAGGTTCCGCACACTAACACGACAGTTTTCACATTTTCAGGTGTACACTCTGCATTTTTTCCTTTCCTTACCACAACAGCTTTTGAAAATATGTTGTTAAATAAGGGTTGTATAATCTCAAGAATCTAGTAGTGAGCTATCACAACAGTTTTTTAAAAAACTATTGTGCTAAGTATAAGCTACCATGAAAGTTGTTTTAAAAACCATTGTAGTAGCTCCCGCACTTGCCATGACAGTTTTTGTGTTTGCAAGCATAACTTGCTACGTTTTTTTAGTCTTATCACGATGGTTTTTGAGAAACTGTCGTTAAACAAAGGTTGTATAATCTCAAATTTGTTGTAGTGCAAATTGAATCCATTTATTCTTTAACAAGGAGTAGATAAATAATTCTATTAAGTATTGATTCGGGTCTTAAATAAGATGGGCGCTCAAATTCATAATTAAGTTCGTGAATTTATTATATATCAAAAAAACAGTGACACTTAACGATATAGATGTAACTAGAGAGATTAATAGATTTTACATATATCTAAATATGAATTTTTTTATTAAGGATCAATATATATATAATGATTGTATTAAATGGACAAGTCTAGAATATGAGTAATTAAATCTATAATTTAAAGAATGTAATTTTAAGTTTTTAGTGGAGTAACATTAGAATTAATAAAGAGTAATATATTACTTAAAAAGTTTAATTATTATATTGGTTTTATTGGAATTTGAAATTATGAATTTATATTAGTCCCCTGCTATCCTTTCAAACATCGTTTGGACAAGTGGAATTATTAGTTTAATTAATTAATGTAGAATTATGAAATTTTAGATGAACAATCACCCAAAATAAATTAATTATGAATTTATTTGTAATTATTAAATAATAAGATTATTTAATAAATAATATTTAATTTTAGGAGACACAAAGTGAGTCCCACCACTATGTGTAGCTTGTAACAACACAAGGAAAGGTTCCTCATGTAATTCAAGACTTGTTCGTCTAGTTTTTTATTTCTAGAAGTTTCCAATATTAAATAATATGATTTTTCCGCATTGAAAATTTGAAATTTAGAAACAAATCATATAAGGAAACAAGCAGTAATCCTCCCTTCATTGATAAGAGGTTAGCGCCACAACCATAAAGAATCTCTTTATGTATGAGGCCACATATAGATAAGGGAAAAGGAAAGCTTATCTTTTATATTTTATTTTATTTAAATATGTGATATTACTTTAAAATAATAGAAGTTTTTAGAATTAATAAGGTCTCTCATCCTCTATAAATAGAGGATTTCTATATTTATTTTACACACAATTAAGTCATGGTCAAACTACAAAACTCTATTAGGAAATCTAGTAATAGGCGTGTAGAGAGAGAGAGAGAGAGAAAAGAGAAGAATTATTCTTCCATTCCCAGCCTTGCTTTGCTCACATGATGAGATTAGTTGGAGAGAAATGTGAGCAAGTGATCAATTAGTAAACCCTAATTTTGTTTACATCCATATGGGCATATGTTCAGTGCCAAGGACAATATGTGGAAAATAATTGTTTCTTATTGAGAACGATTCCCGTTTAAGATCTCCAACCTAATTAATCACTTCAATTGGGTAAGCATAAATTGTATATATATTTATTAAGCATTAATTAATATAGCTATAGTATTGTTTTATAAAAATTTTTGTTATATACATTGCACACCTTTACCATGTTTCTACCTATTTTCATTAAAATCATTTAAGGAAACCAACAAACTATAGTTTCATTGGTAAAAGTTGTTTAAAAAGTTAAAGAAAGTTTGTTTATATAATAATAAAATTTTTGTTTATCCAAGGCTAATATTTTTTTCCTTTTACTATTTTGGTTACTGTAACACCCTTGAATTTTAAAGTGGGATTAATTATGCTAAGTTTAATTATTAAGTGTGCCAAGTGTGAATTTAATATTAATTTTAGTCATTTAATACTTTATTTCATCTGTTACATTTAAAAATTTGATTTTTAGTTCTTAAAATACCAAATGATATTTTTACACCACATTTTCCCCATATTAACAAAGTGCCCTTAAGCCTTTTATTTTTCTTTCCCTCTTACTCTCTTTCTTATTTCTCTCTTTCTTCCCGCCTCTTTCTCATCTCTTTTTCTCTCTCTCTATGCACACTCTCTTTCCCTCTCTTTTTCTCAGATTTTTCATAGATTTAAGTAAGAATTGAGATTCCATTCATCAAGTTTTTCATCCAAAAAACGCCATTAAAGGTTAGCTTTCTCTTTTCTTTAAAATCTCAAAGTTTTAGGTTTCAATTTTTTAATTTTTCTTTGAATGTTGAATTTGAACTTCGATGAGCTTAAACAATGTTCAATTTGAGTTTGTAAGACTTATTTTACTATGAATATAAGCTTTATTTGAACAAAAATGCATTTACATAAGTTTTTACATTTTTCTTTGATTTTCAAATCAAAGGTGAAATTGAGTTAAATTTGGGGAAAATTGTTTAAATTTATTTTATTATGATTTTCTAAGCTTTATGCATAGTTTTTATACTTTGCGAATTGAAAAATAGGTTTAAATTTGAGTTTTGAGTTTAGGGAGGCTGAAACTTGAAACTTAGAAATTTTCAAAATATGCTAGCTTGGTAGGCCGAATTTGAAGTTCGGCATGCTGGATTTATAAGTTCGACATGCCGGATTCATGTCATCAACAGGCCAGACTCAAGCAAGTTCGGTAGGCCATTTTTAGAGTTTAGTAGGCCAAACTGTGTAGGTTTGATAGGCTAGACCAAGATGTTCGGTAGGCTGACTGTACACTTAGAAATTTGGATTTTTATTTCTAGTTTTCAATGCTTAACGATTTAGAAATGTTTTAAAAGGATTATGATTTTGAGTTATGATTATTTTGAGTCAAAGGGTACACTGATAATCAAATTAACATAATGATATTTCTTGAATGTGATTTCTAAATTTAAATGTAGTTTTCAAGCTTTTGAATGTATATAGAGCATACGTTGAATTTTATTTGAAGCTTACGTTATTGAAATTTCAAATGGAGTAGGATATAAATTTCTATCCCTTTCTTTGGCAGCCCTTTTTAAACTGTTTTGGCCAAATGCTTGATTTTTAAATGATTGTTGAAAATGATGTCTGTCTTTGATCTTAAAGAATTATATTTTGATAGACTTTCGGATTTCCAAAACCCATACGGTGATGCTTTATCAAGTTGCTCTCAAGTAAGTGTTTTTATTGATTTGTTAGGACTTTAAGATTTATTTCAATTAGTATGATTTGTGAACAATCCTCTGTTTTTTATTAATATTTTAAAACAACTTGTTCTTAACTAATTATTCTACTGAGCCTTCCATTCACGTTTTTCTATTTTTGAAAATCTCCCTTCCAGGTTTGAAGAAGAAGAAAGATCCTAGTATCGAAACCTGACTCTATGAGTAGAAATGATATTTTCTCTAGAACTATGGTATGATACGTTTACTGTACGACAATCCCTATATGATGTTGATGTCATGTCATCCTTATTAGTTTCTATATTTTTAATTTATTTCAAAGACGATGATTTACTATAGTTTTCAATAGTCTTGTATTACTATTACTATTATTTATATTTTATTTACCTACCCATCTTCGTGGTAAGCGACCACGTGATAGTGAATAAGAACAAGATCTCGGCCCCACCTTCGTGGTATTCACATGATGGTGACCGCCGCTAATATTTATTTACTTTCGACATATATTTATTTACCTTAATTTCAACTTCTTTACTTAAAACCTACTGACCCCCACCTCAGGGCGTCATAGTTATCTATCATGTTATTTGAAATGTATATATTTTTTATTTATTTAGAATATGTTATTTAATATTTGAGATCCTTTCCCTAATAAAGAAAAGGAAAGCATGAGTCAAGGAAAAGACCATTTTAAATCATGATTTTAAATGTGTCACCATATTATAAAGTTAGGTAATATTGTGTTTGGTGAAAATTTTTAAGGATTAGATTGGATAAACTCTTATCCAATTCATGTTCAAATCTTTTAAAATATGCTTTGGCATCGGCTTATTCTCTACAGAAGCATGGGACTAAACAAGATACATAGTTAATTGGACCACACTAGAAAAATTTTTAGGAATCTATTTGTAGTGATCGAAAAATTTTGAGACTAAATTGTAATTTTTAAAAAATTGAGGGACCCAATTGCAATTTTTATGTGACAAATATTTAAAATTAAAATTATATATTTTCCCATCAAATTTTTGAAAATTACCTCCTAACCTCAACATTTCAAAAATGTTTGGAAAATGTATTAATAATTAAAATTTAGTCATACCCTTTCTTATATACTCAAATCTAATCTCAAATGTATTTAGCCATGCTCCCTCTCTCTCTCTTCCTTCCTCTCATGCTCAACCCACTCTCTCTCTTTCTTTCTGTCAAAAATTTTAATTTCATGTTTTATTCTCATGGATTTGAGTAAGGATTGAAGTTCAAATTATCAGGTTTTTCATTCAAAAACTTCATTAAACGTTAGTTTTCCCTTATTCTTAAAATTTCAAAGTTTAGATTTTAATTTTTCAAATTTTCTTTGATTGTTAAATTCGAACTTCATTGAGCTTAAATAATGTTTAATTTAAGCTTATAGGACTTGTTTTATTATGAATCTAAGCTTTATTTAAACAAGAATTGGTTTAATCAAGTTTTGATATTTTTCTTAGATTTTCAAATCTATTGTGAAATTGAGTTTAAATTTGAGGAAAATGGTTCAAACTTGTTCTATTATGATTTTCTATGCTTTCTATATCATTTTTATGCCTTGGGATTGAGAAAATAGGCTTTAATTTGAAGTTTTAAGCTTGGGGAGGCCGAGACTCGAAGTCTTGGGTCCCTTGAGTTTGCTAGTTCGGCAAGCCGAACTTGATCTTTGGCAGGCCAGAATCATGGGTTTGGCAGGCCGGATTCATACAACCGGCAGGCCAAACTTGGAAAAGTTTGGCTGATCGAATTTAGTTTTTCGGTAGGCCAGACCAGGATGTTCGACAGGCTGACTGTAGACTTGAAGAATTATATTTTTCTTCTAGTTTTAAATGTTTAATGATTCCGAAATGTTTCAAAAAGGATTATAATTTTGTACCAATGATTATTTTGAGTCAAAGGGGCACATTAATAATTAAACTGATATAATGATATCTGTTAAATGTGATTTCTGATTTTGAATGCAGTTTTTAAGCCCTTAAAGTTGATTGGAGCTTTCTTTGAATTTTAATTAGAGCTTACGTTATCAGAATTTCAAATAAGGGAGGATATTTTCATCCTTTCCTTTGGTAGCCCTTTTAAAATTGTTTTAGCCAAGTCTATTTCTTAAATGTTTCCTTTTAATAATGATTTTTGTCATTGATTTTGATGAATTGCATTTTGATATTTCTTTCAGATTTCCAAAACCCATACGGTGATATTTTATCAAGATTTGTTCAAGTAAGTATTTACCAATCTTTAGAAATAATTTTTGAGACTGGTTTTAGTAATATGATTTGTGAATGATATTTTAAAATAACTAGTTTTTAACTAATTATCCTACTGAGCCTTCCGCTGACGTTTTTTCTATTTTTAAGTATCCCCCTTCCAGGTTTAAAGAGGGAGGAAGGTCCTAGGATCGAAACCTGGCTCTTTGGGTAGAAATGGTATTTTCTATGTAACTATGGTATGATGCATGTACTGTACGACTTGTTCCGATGTTGGTGTTGATGTCGTTTTCGTCTCTGTCAATTGTATATTTATAATTTATCTTAGAGACAATGATTTTCAATATTTTTGTATTTTTATTCTTGATATTTGTATTTTATTTATCTACTCACCTTCGTGGCAAGCGACCACATAAAGGTGAATGATAATAAGATCTCGGCTCTACCTTCGTGGCATTCACGTAATAGTGACTGTCGATGATATTATTTATTTTTCGAAGATGTTTATTTTAAATGAGAAATTTACTTAATTTATTTATTTTCTACATATCTTTATTCACTTTTCTTTCTATTTATTTTAATTTTCATCTTATTTACCTAAGACTCCCAGACCCCCTTTCTGGGACGTCACTCACATGTCCTATCCTACGATACTAAATAGGTTATAATGTGTTAATAACCAAATAATGAATAATATATATATATGTTCATATATGCGCCCTAACTGCAAAGCATCACTTGCCATTACTATAAAGGATGAAGATGAGCCATCAAAAGCAATCCATTCGCCATCCTTTGTTTTGATCTCCAACCCATTGACACCGTTGTCGTGCATTACGGTGGTGAAGCTTAAGTCTGCGTGCTCACCAATGGCCATGTAGGGTCCTTCCTTGATTTGTTGCTGATCATAGGTTCTAACTTGTATCTAGTGAATTTGAGAACATATTCAATGGATTCAATGTGTGAATCGCAGTCATGCTTCTCCACACCATAGGAGTCGAATATCATTCTCATCACCATTTGATCCAGACCCGCCACCAATTTCCCGTACGAATGCACAGTTTCACTACCATAAAAAAAAATGTACAAGAGCAAAAATATGATCAATTAATATCAATAGATATATGACAAAGTGCATGACCAAAAAAAATTACAAAGTGCATTATGGGGTGAATATATCCCTAACAATTCAACAACAGTACTATATAACATACTAGCTTCTTCACTACAAGAAAACAAATATTTTGCGACCAAATAATTGGTCAAGAAATGTGTCAAATTTGCTTTATACCACAACAAATTTTCACTTTACACTATAGTATGTAAGAGCTTTATAATGTTTGTAGTTGAAACTAAATAGTTAGAACCACAATCCTAAACTCCCTACAGTTTTTATGGTAAAAGGTGTGAAAAAATAAAGAAAAAATTTCATATTAGCACCTTATATTATATCGAAATATGAGTTTGATAGCAAACATTTAAGAAAATTTTATGTTAATACTTTGACCTTTTAGGAAATCTTTTTTTAATACGTTGGAGCCTTTTTTTGGGACATAAAAAGACAAAATTAAATTTGGTATAGTTGATTGAAATTTTGAGTAAAAAAAATTTCCATGAAAAAAAACCCAAAAAAAATCCACATCATCGTCTTCTTCCTTCCACCTGCAATTACAAAACTATGCAAAAACCCCTAAAAAAAAAACTAAGCAAACCAAAGATCAATAAAGCCCAAACACCCCATTTCTTCCCAACCTCCTTCCTAACCTCCTCACTCTACACACCTCCTCACGCTGGCCACTGGAGACACCATTATCCCCTAAGACCACCCTCACCCCTCCTGACCTCTCCCAAGGACCCTATCCACCCCCAAGACCCACTCCTTCTGATACCACCCGCTCCCTCCGAGACCTCCCTCTCTCTTTCGACCATCCTCTATCTGCACACCGTTGCCATCCCCACCCTCTGAGACCACCCCATGCCTTTCCCTCCATCTCTCTCCCCCTTACCCACCTAAACCCCCCACCCACCCACCTACCCCCCCTTCTTCTTATTTCATTGTGCCATTGTGAAAGAAGACGAAGGTGTCTAGATCGAAGTGGAGATTGGGTCTTAGTCATTTGGATGTGACATTATAGGATAAATCTAAGGGAAGCAAATGTTTTGAAAAGGGATTTCTAGTGAGAGAAAGAAGACGAGTGTAGGTTGGAGGACCATTGTGTGACGGAGGGGGAGATCTGCTGTGGCGATGAAGTTGACATTGGTAACAAAGAGGACAAGGGAGAGAGCTATAGAAGTGCAAAGGACGTAGAAGGAGTTGAGAGAGAAGAAGAAGAAGAAGAAGAAGAACGATTGTTAGAGTTGGAATTAGACGGAGGAGAGAAAGGATGGGGATTGGAGTGCGACGGAGGAGGAAGGGGGTTGGGTAGGGTGATGTCTATTTGGCGAGGGGATCAGAGTGAGGATTTGGGGGTATTCTAAAAATTTATTGAAATGTCAGTTTTTTAACACAAAATTTCAGTCAACTATATAAAAGGGTAATTTTGTCTTTTTATGTCCTAAGAATACTCTTCACGGTACTAAAAAAAGATTTTTTTCAAAGATCAAGATACCGTCATGAAATTTTTTAAAATATAGGATACCAAACTTATATTTTGACATAGCTTAGGTTACTATATGAAATTTTCTCATTAATAAATATATTTATTTCACATTTCAATGCATAACACTATATTTTAGATGTTATATGTACTTTTTGTAATAATTATTAAGTTTTAGAATTTTAAAAAAAATGTGATTGAAAAATAATTTAAAAGTGACAATTTCACAATGATTAAATGAAAAAGTTAATACATCAACCAACCAATAGCAATTAAATGTAAAAAATTTGACATATGTTTTATTTGTTGCGTAGTTTAAAATAGAGAATGGCAAATGCCTTTTGCACAAAAAAAAAGCATTATTTATAGAACAATTTTCCTATTCAAATATACTAATTTCAGACTGCATTAAAGATGCTCTCTGCTGGCGACTAATAGTGCTACGATTGATGTTTGATACACTGGAAGGTTCTTCTATCAGTAGATAGAAACATTTAATTTTAATATGAACTTTTACTTGTTATCAAGTAATTTAAAAGAACTATTTTTGGTTTTTTTCTTATCCAAAAAAAAAAAGAGCGAGCTGAGAGATAACATTGAGAGAAAAATACAAATTAGTAATATAAATTTCAGATTCAGAAGTTAGTTGCATATTTCACACTCAAAATTTAAAAATCCTTAAACTGCATTTGCGATTCTTCTTTTTCTCAAAAGCAGCCCAGCCGTTGCCGCCCATATTTTTCCGCTCATATATTTCTAACACATAACATTTACTGCAATTTTTATTTTTTTTAAAGGTGCAAACTTACCAGTATTATAACTAATTTCAAATCTTGTTATACTCATTTTCAGAAAGCAACTATTAATTACTACAATTTTTGAAAAAAAAAAAAAAAATAGTGCTTCTAACCCACTAATGAAGGAAAATTACAAAAACCTTTGACATATATTTTTCAATGCATATATATATCTTGAATAAGGAATAATAACCTAACGTCATTATGTAAATTAGCTTTCATCATTGAAAGAAATTTATTATTTAAATTTCCAGATAAGTTCAAGATTGCCCCACGAGAGTATTGTTCATTTAGCGGAGGTGGGCGGTTTCGAAATTTTTATACATACATATGTACATATATATAGAGGGGTACTTCACACCCGAATATTTATTCGCCCAAGTTGATGTAATTGAACGGCTGTGATGAGTTGAGGTGACAAACGAATTATTGAAAACCTATTACCACCAGTAACCAGTTAAACCTTAGTTTATGTGTCTGTTTTTTTTTTTATTCCTTTTTGGGGTTCAGGCGTTGTTGTTTGAAAACGTCTTGCGTTTTTTAGGAGGATTTATTTGGCTTTTGTTTTATTGTTGTAACACCCCGAAGTTAATTAAATGTAATTAGAACTTTAAATGGTGAATTAGTGTGCCATGATAAATGTTTTAAACTTAATTTGATTACCTTGTGGAAACCTTGTGTTAATTACTTTTTGATGATTTTTTTAAATTATTCTAAATTGTTTTTGATTGTTAATTTAAGTTTTAATAAAACAATTTGATTTGAAAACAGAGTGTGGTTGCACACAGTTTTATGCAACTACTTCTTCTCTCTCTTCTTCAATTTATTTCACTTTTTCCTCTCTCTCTTCATTTCTCACGCTCATCTCTCTCTCTCTTCTCTCTCTCTTGTTTCTCTCAGTTTGCTCTCTCTCTCTCATTCTCTCTCTAAAATTTTGAAACAAATTTCGTTTTTAAGCTTCGGGCTAGGAGATCGAAGGCTCGGGAACAAGATTCAACGACAAAAACAACGTTTTCAAGCTTTGATTCGAGGTTAGATTTTAAAATTCAAAGTTTTTCTATTTTTCAAGATTTTCTTGCATTTTGAAATTTTAGAGTTTCTAAGTCTAGAGAAGCTTCAATCTAAGTTAGATGGACTTAGATTAGTTAGAATGTAAACTTCATTTCATCAAAAACGGATTAGAATCGAGATTTTTCATTTTTCCTCTATTTTCTCTATTTTCGGGTTTTTGAGAA
>CAMOHE010043110.1:2307-18457 GCA_946598075.1 Artocarpus hirsutus
AAAAAAATCTATTTGTCATGACGGCCCATCGTACTCAATGAGTCATGCTATGTCATGTTGTGCTTGTGCTATACTTGTAATCTTTATTATGTCATATTGTGTCGTGTCCAACCACCAACCCACATGTCTAAAGTTACGAGCCTCGTGTCATGTGTAGCCTAACCCAATATAAACTTGTGACATGTTATGCATGGCCTAAAATTTTCCATGCCCTAAAATTTTCCATGCCATGTCATTATAACCACCAACCCACATGTCTAAAATTATGAGCCTCGTGTCATGTGTAGCCTAACCCAATATAAACTTGTGACATGTTATGCCTGGCCTAAAATTTTCCAAGCCACGTCATTGTGCCTGTTGGGTGGCCCAACCAAATTGATATATCTAGCTTAATGTTACATTAATATAACGAAAAAGGTCATTAATCCCATAACCATCTACCAAAATTTTTGCTTTTGAAGTTTTTGATTTATATATTTGTGTTGCATAGATGGGAAAGTCCAATCTGGAAAGAAGTATTTCAAGCAAAAAGTACTGAAATATATTCGTATTTTTGAAGAAAATTAATCTTCTGTTCGAATAAAAATATAATCTAAGCCACGCTGATGGAACTTGAATCCAGGATCGAAGATATGTAGGAAATTTTTTATGACTTTCTATTCCCCACTATTCCCGGAATATCTGTAGGAAAAAATAAAGAGGTTATATATCATTTGCACTGGGAGGGAGACAAAACGACACTCTTTCGAAAGAATAGGGCGACTGTACTAAGAAAACGACATATTTTCCTTCCTCTCTCAATGTTGTCCTTCTCTTAGTATTTGTTAGAACCAATTATTTAAAAATAATATAGGATATGAGAATTTTACATTATAACTTACTTTTTTTTTTTTACATTGTAACATATAAAAGCTTTACACTATAGCAAATAAAAGTTTTGGTTTGAACTGAAAATACCAAACATACTAATCATTTTTTAAAATGTTATTTATCACCACTGACATGTATTTAAACTGCAACATAGAGAGTAAGATTTATTTTTTATTTTTTTTTCTTATGTCACAGTTCTCTTAACATGTACGGTAATGCATTGGATAGTGGCACGGGCACTCATAAATTGGTTCTTGTCCTGGCCAATTAAACGACATCTTGTTGTCTTTCTCAAATGGGAACTATATGTCGTTTCAGTGATATGAATAAACCACATCATCAAGAATCAAGAATTATTAAAAAGTTCAAAGCTAAAAAAAAAAAAAAAAGAGAGAACTGCTAAAGCTGACGTGGTTTTATATTTGAAACGATACTGTGTTGTTGATTTTTTTTTAAAAAAAAAGGCTGAATAAGAAGTTACTGCTGCTGCTTAATAGTAAAAAAACGACACCTCTCATATGTCGTTTATCTCGCAAGTAAACGTGATGTCGTTTTCTTCTATAACATTCTCAAGCTTAAAACGACATTCTTTTATCTCAGATGTTGTGCGTTTTAGAAATGACAAGTCTTTTATCAGAGACGGGAGAAGGAAATAAAAAGACATAACATCACAATAATATCTTATTATCTGAAAATAGTACAAACAAAAAATCAAAAATATCATGCTGATAATCTGAGTCCGTATTTTGAAACACAAAATATCAACTTCAAACCCCAAATTAATTATGTAAATCTATTAAATAAAAAAATTAATAGAAATGAATAAACTCACATGTCTAGTCTTGTTTAATTTTCTTATCTTTATAATTTTATGAGCCACGTATCCAGCGGCTGATAATTACCTCTCTTGATAATTTAAGTTTTGATTCCATAAAAAAAAAGGGCAAAATAATTCAAGTTTTGATATTATTTTTTCTCAAGAAATGTGTAAAATTATTTTTAGATTATGTCACAATTCTAACATTGCTTTACGGTAACATTAATCGTGCAATTTTTACCGTCCAAGTTCGTAATATTTCAATTTTAATACATTATTCATATAACAAAACCATAATGATGAGTGGTTGGTAAAATCACACTTGACTCTATTAATCGTAAGTTCATAATAAAAAAAAATGACTAACATTTGGCTAGTTCAGTTGGTAGGGGTTATTCCGTCTAAATAAGTTATTTGGGTTTGAGCCCTTGTGAATGCAGCTGTTAGTGTTGAGAAACTCACGCCGCCTTTAGGTCTCTATTTGGGACAACTTTGGATTAGTCAGATTAACCCATGAACGTTGTTCTAACTAACGGTTCCCACCACCATTCCAAACACCCTTTAAATTATCGTTGACCAAAGTTTTCAAACACAATCCGCCCCCATTCAAATTTTTGTAATTCCGTGAAGACAAAACTTTGGGGAGAACAAACCCCTTTATCCATTCCAACGGGTTAGAAATTTTCCACAACCTCTAGAAAATTGAAGTATTGTTGAAAAACAAAATTTAAACCAAACATATCACATTTCTATTTTCCACAAACAAACTTGTCATTTACGTGTATGACGGCCACTACCTTGTAGAAAATTGTCTGAAGACCAATTAAATAATTTCTTTTTTAAATGTGAACTAATACTAATAGCTAACTAATTAATAGTAGTCGTTGGCACAATAGCTAAAAAAATACGTACTTTTTTCTTTTTCCTTCTAGGTGAGGTTTTTTTTTTTTTACTCAATATCTTTGGGTATAATACTTGCCCACTTGCCTAAAAAGACTATTTTTTTTTTGTCCTTTTTCAACAACTGATAATCAATAAAAAAATTAAAAAATCTATTGGTTTGTTTAGGAGCATGCTCTAACATATTCTTTTTTTTAAATTCAAACTAAAATTTTTAATTACTACAAAATAAGGCTTTAATATATTATAGTACCAAATTTTTATAAATTATATTATTTTTAACCAATTAGCCTTAACCAATACTAACTCTCGTTTAGCCCAATAACAATTAAATTTGTATGTCAATAGCTATTTTTAATTTCAACTTAAATAATAATTAAAACTATTTTTAATTTAAACTAATATTTTAACAAACTTATTAAATATAAATTCATGCTATAAGTTATGTTTTTTGCTCTAACCAACTAATTCTTGCTCTGAAACATGCACTGTAGTTAAGAAGAAAATTCATGGAAAGTTGTTTTTAAGTAAATTTTCTATTTCAATAGTTTCCCATTTCTTAGAAGAAGACCTTCTCTGTTACGAGTGTCTTAAAATGGATTCAGAACCAAATCCCAGATTCCAAGTGGGAAAGAGCCTCCAGGAATCCCCAATCCAGTAAACTCATTAAACCCTAGATTTGATTTCCCCCAAAATAGCCCCACCCACTTCCTGAAAAGGAAAGATAACTTGAACAAGGAAAACACTTTTCTCTTCTGCCGTCGTTAGAACTTTTTTCCTTTTCTTACACTAACATCCAACTCCTCCACTGTTTCTGTTTACCGGCTGATTCACAAGACCTCATCTTTAGATCACTGACTGTTTTTTTTGTCGGATTTCTCAGAAACCCATTTCTTATTTTCTTCTTTATTTTTTGGGTTTTTTTTGGTTGTTGGGTTTTGTGAGGCATGCATAGATCTGGGGTTGCGATGGCTTGGAATGTGTTCAAGTTCTGCACAGCTCTTCGGGGTCTGGGCTCGATCATGATCCTATTGGTTCTTGGGGTGGTTGGTGTCACCTATTACGCCGTCGTTTTGACTAATTACGGACCAGCTCTCTACGATGGTGGCTTTAATTCCCTCATTGCTCTTGCTGTTTTGATCTTCTTCCATTGCTTGGTAAGCTTCCCAAAGATCCCGACTTTTTTTTTTTTGTCTGTTTTCGTTGCTTGATTCTGGGTTTGTTTTGTTCTCCTGTTCCAAGTTACCAAAACATCTCATTTTTCGAAGTTTCTTCTAAAGTTGAATCTAAAGTCTGTTCTATTTCTGGGTGATTCTGAAAAATTCTAAAATTCTACTGAATTTTTAGTCTTTAGATTTGATGTTGAAGGTCTTAGACCAAAAGGGTCTGATTTATTATATAGAAAGAGCAGAAAATTTGATGCTTGAAGTGGGATGTTCCTATGATTGTGCAGTTGGTGATGCTGTTGTGGAGTTACTTTTCCGTCGTTCTGACCGATCCAGGCAGTGTTCCGCCAAACTGGAGGCCTGCCGTCGATGAAGAGAGGGGAGAAGCCGACCCATTAAACGGGTTGGAGTTCAATAGTTTGCAGGCTGAACCGTCTAACCAAAGATTTCGGTATTGTCGAAAGTGCAACCAGCTGAAACCGCCTCGATGCCATCATTGCTCTGTTTGTGAGTTGCTAATCTTTGGAGCTTTGGCTTCTCTTTGTTTTGTGTTTTCAGTTCGTTGCAACTTTGTTTCCCTGATCAGAGAATAAGTCTTCGAACTGGCATTTTGTATCAGGTGGGCGATGTGTGCTTAAAATGGACCACCATTGCGTTTGGGTTGTCAACTGCGTCGGGGCATTAAATTATAAGTATTTCCTTCTCTTCTTGGTAAGTTGGTTTTGTTTTTCGAGTTGAAAGGAATGTTTGCTAAGATTTATCTTCTTTACTCGTTCAGTCTTGTATTGTCGATGTTCTTTCTGAGCGGGTTGATTAACTTAAGTGGTTGTTACCTTTTTATTATTACGTATGCAAGATATGTGTCAATCTATCAGACTTGTGGTGCAACTTTTGGCATCCAGTTATTGCTTGCTTTGACTGTTCAAAAATTCCCGTTGATGTTTTCTTCTCTTGATGGACTGTTAAACAGACTACTTCTGCTGAACTTAACTGTGTTTAGGAGCTTATTTTTCTTTTGGAGAGGCGTGCACCTGATTGGCATAGTAAGGATATTATTCAAGCTTATCTTTCAGAAGCTTTTTGGAGAAGTTTTAAAGTTTTAAGTACCGACTCTTTGATATAGGAATATAATTTGTGATGTTTTCCTGCATGAACGTTGAATGCTATTAGTGATGTGTAATGTTTGAACTTTGAATGAACATAGAGGTTTCCACTGTTAAATCTTGTGACATGATCCTCTTGTCATTTATTCGTGGCTTATCAATCGGACAATTAATTATGTATTGCTGTGCCCATCTCCGTTTGTTTCCTTATCTACTTGATTACATTTGCATTATATATGTGTTTATGATTCTGGAAGATATGACTTCTATTTTATTAATTTAGGGGTTCTACATAATGTTTCTTTTTTGGATCCTCTTGTCCCCATCATGTACCAAAATGCTCTTACTAAGTTTATTATGTTTTTTAATCTCATTGCAGTTCTACACATTTCATGAGACAAGTCTTGTGACTCTCTCATTGCTGCCGCATTTCATTGCATTTTTTAGCGAGGATGAAATACCGGGGACACCTGGGACCCTTGCGACTACATTTCTTGCCTTTGGTAATAAATCTATTGGCTAATTTTGTCAACCATGTAACTTGTTTATCTGTATCTGCCACAAGAGTGTAACCATTATGGCTTCATTTTTCAGTATTGAATCTGGCGTTTGCATTGAGCGTTTTGGGGTTCCTGATAATGCATATATCTTTGGTAGCTGCAAATACCACCACTATTGAGGTATTGACCTTTTGCTGATCATGCTGTCTACATTTGTTCGTGTATCTCAAGCTGAGTTCCCTTTCTTGTTAGCAAAGGTGCTGATGCCTTTATTGTTTTGTGATTAGGCATATGAGAAGAAGACCACTCCAAAATGGCGATATGACTTGGGACGAAAGAAGAATTTTGAACAGGTTGGTATAGTCTATTAAAAAACGTTTTCATTTAGCTTACAACTTTGAAAAGTTTGTAGCAAATACGCAAAGTATTCACAACTTTAGAAGCAAAATTCTTAAGATTATCCAATGACGATTACTGTTCTGGACATTGAAACTTCTGTTTCTATTCTCTCTCTTTTTTTTCAATTTAGTAGTAAAGCCACATTGACTCCACCAAAAGGTGAAAGACCGAATTCCCTTATCCCAAGTGTCTATTAATGTTCAGTGTGGCATGCTTTCTGGGAGATGTAGGATGTAAAATCTAATGTCTTGCTGTTATGCCTGTGCTTCTGGTGTGTTTCTTCTTTATTTATTTATTTATTTATTTATTTTTTCAGGTTTTCGGGACAGACAAGCGATACTGGTTCATCCCGGCATACTCGGAAGAAGATTTACGGCGGGTGCCAGCACTTCAGGGCCTGGAGTATCCATCGAAGCCCGACTTTGATTCTCAAGAGTTCTAAGAAGCAAGAACTGAGGACCGCAAATGTGACAACGCAATGAAATTTTCCTTGTAAAATAGAAATGAGGACCCTGCGGATAAAGGGTTCTTTGTACGATGTTAACTTATCCGACCGCTCACAACACTTGAAATTACTCGTTCCCACGGCCATGTAAACTTATTAGTTTAGAGAGAGGTCTTGAAGTTGGGAAGTGGAAACAGAAAGTGAAGTCTTCTTTTCATGTGGGAGATTTGCTCATGTTAAGCTTGGCTTAATCTACCCTGGATTAGAATACACATTTTCAGTAGCCTGATAATCCAGTGTTATGTGTATGTATTTGCTCTAAAGCACTAATTTTATACCGGAGTTTTTGCAATAATCACCGTGTTATATTAGAATATTTTGCTATTTTGTCTTTGTCTGGTAGGCTGTTTGGGAGAGTTGTTGGAACTGAAATTATTGATTTAAAAATTATAACATGTAATATCTTTATACTGTAATAATTTTTTTTTTTAATTATAATTGTTGAAAGTTTTACGAACCAATTGTCTTAACCAAATTGTCAAATAACCTATAGATATGGTCAGCTTTGATGTGGCGGTGTTGTGCTCTTGGACTCTTAATGCTTAAGCTAGTACGTATTTTCGAAGAGAGAAATTTGTTTTTCATTCGTCACATTTGCAGAATTATGTGGCTTGATAATTTAAAAATAAAAAATGGTTCGATAATTTTCGCTGTCTCAAATATCTTGTCGTTTTTCGATGAGGTCGTTTTCCCATTGGTTGTCGTTTGTCAATTCTTGTCGTGTATTGTTGCTGTTGTCTTTATGATCTCGTTGCTTCGCAATAAAGCTGTCGTACATCTAATTCTTTTGTCGCTCTTTCAATCTGGTCCACCGCCATAGTTTCCCAAGACTAGCACTCATCGCCGACATTTAGATCATTTCCAACGATTTTCTGGTCTCATGGGGAGGATGTTTCCGCTTGCTTGTATTTTGCATTTGAAATATTAAACGAAAACGAGTTTTTTTTTATAATTTATTTTAATTAAGGGGCTGTTTGCATTATAGAGGAAAAGATGTCTATTTTTGGAACACTCGTATGGCTTTCTTTTACCAAAAATATATAAACAAATAAATAAACGAAACATATTTTCGGTTCATTCAGGGTTAAAAAAAAAATCCAATTTTTTGTTCGATTCAATAATCTTCGATGTCTGGTGAGATCTCAATGTGCACCAATCAATCATTGCCGTCTGGCAAATATATTCAATGTTTAACCGACAATCGAGGATGTTGTGGTATTTATGTTCTTTTTTTCTTAATCTGAAGAAACCTTTGTTGCTTTATTGTAGTGGTGTGTTTTTGCCCCAATACATTCGTTGATGGTGATTTATAATTTACTTTTTTGAAGTTACTGATGCTTTTATAAGGTGTCGTTTTCTTTGGAGAATAAAGCGTCGTTTTTTAAAAGAAGGTGTCGTTTTTTAAGATAATTGTCCCTTTTCCCCACTTTTTTTTTTTTTTTTTTTGAGGTAATTGTCCTTGTTGTTGTTGATTTCGTTTCAGATGTTTTCATTTTCAGTTGGTGTTGCAGGTACAGATTAACTGTTGATGACGTTTTGATGTCATAACTGTCGCCGTGGATTTCATTTCTTTTATACTGTCATTTTCTAATGTCGGCATGCTTATCGTCATCGTTCTAAAAATGCTGCCGTATATAGATTTTTGTCGTCTTAATTTTCTTTTCAGCGGAATATACTGTCATCTTCATTTGGTGTCTGGTACTTTTGCGCCGTGTCTGTGCACGGGTGTTTGGTTTGTGAGAGTATTTATTGCTATTTTAGTTTAGTGTTGATCTTTCCAGTGAAGTCATTTAAACTGTCGTTTCTCAATTTTTGTTGTTTTTTCGTTTCTGACGTTTAACTGATATCGTTGCAAAAACCATATCTTTACGGCAAAAGCCTGTTACTATATGTGTGCTCATAAATAAATAAATGAAATGTATTATTTTAGCTGATTATCAATGTAATATGAGAAAATTTTTAATATTATTTTTGTATGCATGTTTTAGATGCTTTATAGACATCAAAAAATCGTAGATTGTTTTAATGTGACTTTAAATATTGTATATAAATGTTATATACAGAAGGGTAATATTTAAAGTGAAACAATCAAAACAAGTCCGTGATTAAAAATTAAAGTTAATATCTTTAATTTATAATCACTAACGCGGTTTATTACATTCTAAATGAAACAATCTTATCCAGATTGTTAATAATGAGATTATTGGAATGAAAGCGTTTTATATAATTTGATTATATAGGATTGGAACACGATTAATTATGAATCTCTAATAAATTCCGTTAAAGAGCATTCAATATTAATTAATGATTGTCATATATGAATCGATCTTAATTCTGAGTAATTAATAGACTCCTATTTATAATGTTATATTTTTTGACATGTCAGGTAATGACACAAATGTGTGATGCCAAATTCTTGATATATTGGAAATATAATAATGTAAATAGCCGGAATATTAACATACAAGATGAAATCTATTCCTTGGTAAAGAAGTTGATGGACGGTCCTCATAAGTATTGATTCAGGGCTTGAATAATAAGAGCGCTCAATTTATGATTAGATCATGAATATATTATTCATTAGAGGGTCAATGGTACTTATGGATAAAGATGTAATTAAAGAGGTTAACGGAAAATGCCTAGCTTTAATTATGGATCGTTTATGGAAGATTGATTTATATGTAGTGACTATATCAATGGACAAATTCAAATCCTTGAATGTAATAAATTTTATAATTTTAAGAGTGCAATTCTAAAATTTTAGTGGAGTAATTTGGAATTAATAATTTTGATATATTAATTAAGGTATTAATTAATTGTCAAAATTATTGGAGCTTAAAATTATAATATCCATAGTTCCTCTCAATGGGTCCACTAAAATTATATGAACTATATTTTATGTTGGGTTCAATTTATTAATTTGGAATTGAGAATTCTAAATTAATATTCACATAAAAATTAATTAGATTAATTATATTTTAAATAATATGATTATTTAAAATAGTTTTAAATTGAAATTATACAATGTGGTTAGGACCACATTATAAAATTGTTCCATAGAGAAGGTCTTTATGGTAATTTAATTTTTTGGCACATGTTTAAAAAGGGAGATAAATAAATAAATAAAAGAGAAAGGATATGGTCAACGTATGGGAAATATTTTCTTTCCCATATCTTATCTCAAACCCACTTCCTTCCAAGAAGTGGGTGTTGCCCACGTATATCCCACATTATGTAGGATGTTATCCATTTTATTTAATTTATTTAAATAAAATAAAATAAAATAAAGGAGATGAGAAGCAACCAATGTCCACTTCCCTGAGAAAGTGGCGTTGGTTGCATATCCCATATATTGTGGGATATGTATATTATTATAATAATTAATTAGTTATTATTATTAAATAAAAAAATTGGAGGATATTTAAGAAGTATTGATTCAGAAAAAGATAAGGATTAATTAATTATTCTTCTAAACGAGAGTTTTTCTTCTTCTCCCTTTCTTCTTACTTTGTCTCATGTGTTGAGAATGCAAAATGACCCAAAAATTTAAGATTGTGTGATCAAACCCAAAAATTAGAAACGTCCACTCGTTTCAGTTCATCATAATTTTGAGAACATTGAGAAAGACTCGTGGTGTTTTTAAGGATTCAAAATTTCTAAAAGATTCAAAACAATTGAAAAGAATTGTTCTTCTTCTTATTACAGTATGTTTTCATATTCTCTTATTCTTATATTGCATTAAATTAATAATGGGAAAAGATCATAGAAAAATTTTGAAATATATGATTCGATCCTACCATGCTTCCGCTAAAATTTTCTAAAATCTCGTTTGCGAAACCAAAATCGTGCACCACGCTAGCTTCACTTCACCGCCTCCCTTGATTAACATCTCCCTCCATTATTTTCTCTTAATTTCAAATCGTTTTCTTACATTCTAATTATGACCAGATCTCTCTTTCTTTCGCTTTTCATTTTGAAAGCGTTTAATATTGTTGTTTAGAAAAGATCGTATTAACTAATACAAAGTGTAAAACTTTCAAATTCTATAGTACACAATAAAATAGGTTATATTATAAAGTTTTCATTTGTTACGGTAATATTATTCTAATTTTTAGTCTTAAGATTTAAACCTTTTGCCTAACTTTGATGTTCAATCAATCATTTAATTACACGTCATTTAAAAAGTTTAAAATAGTACTTATTCGACTTTTACATGCTTTTTATCAAATAATATATCATAATATGATTGATTAGACACAATCTAAAATACTAAAAATTTGACAAAAAATTTTAATCTTAAATTCTAACAGCATTGTGAAATGCATTTAAAAACATTTCCCAATTCACGTCGTCTGCAATTATATTTGAATCTTGAAACGAATTGCCGTCTGTAGTCATAAATTTCAAACTAGACCGAACATTCTAGCGTTACGCAGAATGGTACACGTGGCTATTTCATACTGGTTGACCCAAAATCTATAAATCGCCCCGTTCTTTCCGCCCAACGGGTTCTTGCACTCGGGCTGTTCTGGTTCTCTCCCTCCCTTTCTCTGTCACGAGCTAAGTACAAGTCAGATAGTTTTCTCAGGTAAGTCTCTCTCTTTCTCTCTCTAGATTTTGCTTTTCTCGATTATCTGTGACTCTGCATATTCTATTTCTTTCTTTCTTTCTTTTTTCTCGCTATTAAAACAGGTCATCAACACGAATTTTTGACTGAATCGATGCTTTCCTAGAATGATAATGTGATTTATATACTGCGTTTGCCTTCCTGGGGAGTTTTCTTCTGAACGGTGCCGTGATTTGATGCTCCTCGTGTTGGTTTGAATTTCTGCTATCGATGAAATTCTGTTCCTTTTTCCTTCGAATTTTAATATCACTATTGAAATTCGCTGTCTTTTTCGTTTTTCTTTCTTACGAAACTGATGCAAATTTCAAAGATAAAAATGGCTTGCTGTTTGTCATACTCATCAGTTGTCATTAACTTTGTATTTCAATAAATAAAAAATAAGTAAATTTTTAGATTTTTATTAGACTTTGATTTTTTTTCCCCAAAAAGTTAGATTCTTATTGGTGCTTGATATTGTTTTTCTTTTGATTTAGAATTTTCGTTTCAAAATTTTGCGGCCGAGTTTTGTGTATGTATTCATTGGCGTGCTGTTTGTTAGATTTGTAATCTTTATTGATGATCAATTGTCATTAACTTTGTATCTCATCCTAATTTTGATATCTATCCCCCTAAAAATTAAGATCCTTTTGGTGTTTGAGATTGTTTTTCTTTTGATTTAGAATTTTCTCCACCTAGAAGAGACAAATTCAAACAACATGCAGAGGGGAAGAGAAGGAGCAGGCGATTTCTTTGGCTCTGCTGATCCCTTTCGGGGCTTTGGTTTTAGTGGAAGCATGTTCCCTAGCCTTTTTGGCGAAAGGAATCCATTTAATGATCCCTTTTTTTCTCGCCCGTTTGGTAGCTTGTTTGAGTCTAGTATGTTTGGTACTCCTTCCACTACTAGTACACTGGAAAGGCCTAAAGATAAGGGTGTTGTGATACAAGAATTGGATCCTGATGAGGAGGGACAAGAGGACAATGGCCCGGAGTCAAGTAAAGAACCATCTGTTGAGCATCCAGATGACGCTGTTGATGGTAATCAAGCTCGGATATTTGGATTACTTATATGTTCACAATTTCTATGTTATTTTGTTAAATTTAGTTATGCATCCCAAATGTTTGCTGCATCTTTTTGTATCAGAGAAGGAAAGCAAGAATGTGATATATAGCAATGAACCTTGCAAGGTGGAAGGGCCAAAGCCACAGAATCGTAGCTACAGCGTCCACACTTCAAAAGTCACATATGGTGGTGTAGATGGAGCATATTACACTTCTACGAGAACAAGACGAGCGACTGGTGATGGGGTAATTAAAAGTCTCTGAAAATGAATTGTTCCTCTTGTTTTTTTCCCTTCTTTTTCTCATGTGATTGTGGGCCAGATGGTTGTGGAGGAGACTAAAGAAGCAGACAGAACAACTGCACAAGCAGCACATAGGATCTCAAGGGGAATTCATGATAAGGTACAGTTTAAATTACTATTTTACCTGCATTGTCTCTTGTTTGATGTTACTAAATTTAATATTTTATGTTCGCATTCAGTCATTGAGTGGAGTCATATAGTTTTTTTTTTTTTTTTTTGAAAGAAGAGTCATATAGTCTTTAATGTATATGAATTAATACCTTCTCAAATATAGTGAGTGAATAGCAATTATAGGGAAAAAAAAATGATTGACCTTGTAATTACTATTTGACGTTGAGATGATTGAATGACCATGCAGGGTCACACTGTCACAAGGAAGCTTAACTCTGACGGCAGGGTGGATACAATGCAAACTTTACACAATTTGAATGAAGGTTAGTTCATGCTAATTTTTGTGATTATCGATGGGTTGCTCTTGAGTAGTTCAGTGATAGAACTAATTCTGTATTGTTTGACAGACGAGCTTGCTGGTTTTGAAGAGGCATGGAACTGTAATACTAAAGGTGACTTGCCTAGCTGGAAACATGGATTCGATATGCATGGTAATGCATGTAGAATTGATTCAGTTATTTTCCTTCCTAACATGTTTGATGTGTGTTTTTTAATTTGGTTATTTCTTTATAGTTTTTATTCTAATATAATAGTTTTAGGTAAATGTTAGTGTCTCTATGCTTAAACAGTAATCTTGTATGTTTCCTTCCACTTCTTTTAGACGCACAACAAAAAGACCAAGAGAAGTAGTTTCTAATTTTTCACATTATAGAATAATTATTGCTCGTCTTTTTTTCTTACATGGCTTTGGGACTTCACAATTGCAAGAACTTGTAAAAAGCTTTCTAGACATTGGTTCGTGTAAGCTATTAGCCACCTTCTTTTGGATCGATGCGACATGAAAGAAGGATACTGTAAAAGATTAGATTAACAGCAATGCCGAATACCTTCCATGGATTCTTTCCCTTTGACATATTCCAGTCTTGTTTTTTAACTGATTTTGTGTTGTAAACATTCTCTAATAGTTCTTGAATTCCTATTGTTATATATGCTTGGTTCAACTCTAAGTCTTCAATGTCACAACAAAACTTATATAGCAATGTCATTGCAATGCAGCTTCTTGGGGAAGCAAACAAAATCCAGACTCCTCCTCAGGAGGTTTGTTCCTTCCATCCTCATGGGAGGGCTGGAGCACTAGAGAGATGGGGCCAGGACATGAGGCGAGACCTACTGGAGGGAGAACCAAAAAAGTAGTCAGAATCAGTATAGAGTAAAGTGTCAAGTGTTAATTATAATGATACTTTAGAGTTTGATTGAACCCTGTCGATAAGAGCCGTATGCCTTGGTTGGTTCTCTGTGTTGACTATTGAGATTTTTAGTCAAAAGAGTTCGAAATCTTTAACCCTATGGCTCGAATTCATGGCTGTATCCCAAGAAAATGACGTGTGGTGAATGGAATTTAATGGTTATTAGTTTTATAATGTAGTATTTTTTTAATTTTAGGGGAGACTCCAAAGGAGTCGGTCAAATTATCTTAAGTACAAGGTATTCATGCTAATTTTTCTTCGTTTTGTCCCTTTTATGCTTGTTGATTTGTACAAGTTAATTAGAGTGATGATAGATTTTTTTTTGAACTTAAAAGTATTGTTTTGTTCTCCTTTTCGTACTTCATTTTTTTTAAAATTCCTGACATCTCATGAAACAGCTTTTTCAGAATGTTTATGGCTTTTCTAAATTGTCTTTTTGGTTCATTGCTTTTTTTTTTTGCCCCCACTCCATGAAATTTTTTTCTTGCCTAGTTTGTTTTGCTTCCGCAAAACTTCACTTGCGATCGATGCGCAAAGATTACACTATCGCCATGTATGCCTTAGGTTTACCAGAGCAAAATTTTACTTAATTTCTTCTCCAATATGATTCAATACGGTTGATGGTATTAAAGGAAAAAAAAATCCTTTTTATCTATGCAGATTATAATCATGTTACTCACAAATTGTAGGCTTTAATGTGTATATAGTATATTTTTTATACTAGATCTTATTGTTTTGTTAGTAACAAAATTATAATCTTTTTTAAGGTTAAATATGATTGTTTTAAAAAAAATCTAGTTATTTAGTATTGACTTATATGACATGACATGACTTCTTGTGTATATTAGGCATAAATTTTTGGACGCAGGCATACCAACCCTTTAAAAAGGGATCATCCGCTAATTCACCCATTGTTTGCTATTCGCTTCATAAAATTTAGTAGCTTTTGGGGAAATTTAGAAAAACAAAACGCAACTTGCAGATAAAAAACAAATCACGTATTTAGAAGTGTGCTAGCTATGAAGAAGTCCAAGAAGGGAATGGATAAAAAAAGCATTTGATAAAAAGAAGGGTAGGCTGTGATTCTCAACGTATATGCGTGGCAGAGTAACGTGACGTACTTGGATCTCCGTGACCGTTGTTGGGGTCACCAAGCATCGTCGTACCTTCCTTCTGTACCATTTGAGATTTTTTTTTTTTTTTGGTGAAAGGTACAATTTGAGACTTTAATTGAAAGTTTATGACAGATAATAATATTTATAGGATACAAATATAGTACGTTTTTATTTAGCGACTGTTTAGATAGGGGGTGAGAATCATAATTTTTATTACTTTTTTAGTTATAAACAGTATAAAACTCTCATATATTATAGTAATAATAAAAAAAAAAATCGCTATAATGTAAAGCTTTCACATGCTACTAATAAAAGTGGTTCTAAATAACAGTTTCCACTACCATTCTAAACACCCATTTAGTGAATTACACATCTTTAGTACTCGTTCTTTATCTTTTGGTCTCTTTTTAGAATGTTTGAAAAATATGATTAGAATTAAAACTTTTGAACTGAAAATTGTGGCATATGAGAGTTTTATATTATAGTTCATTTTTTCTAATCAATATAGCATGCATGTGAGAGCTTTATATATTATTTGTTGGTTAGACTTCTTTTGCTTCTATACAAAGACTATCTATCTTTCGTCTTCTTTTTGCTCAAAAAATAATCCTATAACGATAGTGACGAGAATGAAACTTCATGTTGCTAAAAATGTACTTCATTCCTGTCGTGCAAAGTGATAGTATTTTGAAACCAATATAATTTTTTTATTTATATTGTAATCTAAACATGTTAAAAGAAAGTGTAAAATATATATTTAAGGACAGAAACTTGCTACAAAGTAAAAGAAAAGAAGATGAATTTTTGGTGATCTTTCTTGCACCATAATGGCTTCGCAGCCTTGTGCCCGAGGACCCAAAGACGGCGCTGGATTTGTTGCTGCTGAAGCAGAAGAGTGACCACCTTTCTAAATATGCATATTGCTAAGGAAGTGGAGGACATTACAGCTAACAAGGATTTTTTTTTTTTTTTTCATACATAAACAAGTAATTAACTTTGGAATGACGTAAAACAACAGATATCACTAAATTTATACACAGAAGTCACGTATTTGCAACTTGAATATAAACATATATATATATATATATATGTATGTATGTATGTACTAGCTGAATTCACTTGTGCATCCTATGCACGTGGGGAGTAATTTTAAAGGCTCTATCTATGCATAAAATGTTTATTATCATGCCCTTATGTTTTAAAACATTTAATAATAAAGATCTTAACGAACAAGGGTTACTAATTAATATGCAACTAATACAAGCATCTTTGTAAGTATTGCTTTTAAAATAATAAGAATTAGGCAAGAAAAATTAAATAAGGACAACTCTAAAAACATATTTCAATATGAATCACCAAAAAAAAATATTTAAATGAAGTACATACAAATTATGTTAACTGAAGTAAAGCAAGGGAAAAAATTTATGTCAAAATTATTCCAACAAGAACC
>CAMOHE010043111.1:14735-28026 GCA_946598075.1 Artocarpus hirsutus
TGGCCAGTTACTTCAAGTTATCAAAGGAGCAATCACCGACCATGGAGCAGGAAGAGATCACATGGCCAAGGTGCCTTATGCTTCTGCTATAGGTAGTCTCATGTATGCCATAGTTTGTACCAGACAGGACATTGCACATGCAGTGGGAGTTGTGAGTAGGTACATGAGCAATCCAAGCAATCAGCATTGGGAGGCATGAAGTAGATTCTCAAATATCTGAGAGGTATTGCAGGTTTAGCACTGTGTTTCAAGAAGTTAGGCTTGGGACTACAGGGCTATGTAGATGCTGATATGACTAGAGACATTGATAGCAAAAAGAGTACCACCTGTTATGTCTACACTTTGGGTGGCACAGTTGTTAGTTAGGTCTCGAAATTGCAAAAGATAGTTGCACTCTTTACAATAGAAGTAGCATATGTGGTCATGAAAGAAGTGAGCAAGGAGATGATTTAGTTGCAGTCATTTCTGGAAGAACTGGGTCACAAGTAGGAAAGGAGTGCATTACACAGTGACAGTCCGAGCGCCATTCACTTGGCAAAAAATCTCGCATTTCATGCTAGAACGAAACATATACAGTTGTGGTATCACTTCATTAGATCAGCTTTGGAAGATGGGGTGTTAAAGCTTGAGAAGTTTTTTTTGAGTCAAAATCCAGTAGATATACTCACCAAGACTATTCCGATCGAGAAACTAAAGTTATGCGCAACTTCAGTTGGACTTCTCCATGAGGCGTGAGAAGTTGTTGCCGCTGCAGTAGAGACATGGTGATTGATTAGTCTTTAAGTGGGAGATTGTTGCAAGTGTAGAGCCAAATCAAGTCAACAATTTAGCAAAAGGAAGAAAAAGGAGAGGAAAGGTAGATTCTGGGCATTGTAGCACCAAGGTTTAGCGCCGTAGCACCCGTGGGCAGCAAAACAAAGCCACAACACTGGTAGAAAAGCACCACGGCATCAGCAGGTGAGCGCTGCAGCACTCGTTTCGAGCACCACAGTGCCAAGGCTTAGGACTACAGGGCTATGTAGATGCTGATATGACTAGAGACATTGATAGCAAAAAGAGTACCACCTGTTATGTCTACACTTTGGGTGGCACAGTTGTTAGTTAGGTCTCGAAATTGCAAAAGATAGTTGCACTCTTTACAATAGAAGTAGCATAGGTGGTCATGAAAGAAGTGAGCAAGGAGATGATTTAGTTGCAGTCATTTTTGGAAGAACTGGGTCACAAGTAGGAAAGGAGTGCATTACACAGTGACAGTCCAAGCGCCATTCACTTGGCGAAAAATCTCGCATTTCATGCTAGAACGAAACATATACAGTTGTGGTATCACTTCATTAGATCAGCTTTGGAAGATAGGGTGTTAAAGCTTGAGAAGTTTTTTTGGAGTCAAAATCCAGTAGATATACTCACCAAGACTATTCCGATCGAGAAACTAAAGTTATGCGCAACTTCAGTTGGACTTCTCCATGAGGCGTGAGAAGTTGTTGCCGCTGCAGTAGAGACATGGTGATTGATTAGTCTTTAAGTGGAAGATTGTTGCAAGTGTAGAGCCAAATCAAGTCAACAATCTAGCGAAAGGAAGAAAAAGGAGAGGAAAGGCAGATTCTAGGCATTGTAGCACCAAGGTTTAGCGCCGCAGCGCCCGTGGGCAGCAAAACAAAGCCACAACACTGGCAGAAAAGCACCACGGCGTCGGCAGGTGAGCGCTGCAGCACTCGTTTCGAGCACCACGGTGCCAAGGCGCTATGTTGTGCGATATTTAGTGCAAAAGTTGTGTTTTAAAGGCCCAAAAATAGGAAACTGCTAGGGTTTCTTATTAGTTGCTATTTTTCTCTTCTTTAGGGTATAAATAGACATAAAGTGGCTAGGGTTGTGAGAGTGAGAATGGTATTATTTTGTGTGAGGCATTATTTTGTGAGGTTGAGAGCCCATTATTGAGAGAGAAAAGAGGGTGTTAAGTAGAAGAGAGATTTGGGAAACACTATTTAAGAGTGTGTGATAAATTTTTCTTGTAATCTGTAATCTCATTCATCATAGTAGAATCTACAGTGGCAGAAACAGGCTGTAGTCTCAAATTTGGACTAACCTGTATAAAAATTTAGTGTCTCTCTTTTCTTCTTTTGTCTAATTTCTTTTCTGTAATTATTCGTTCTTATAATCCTTAGAATTAGGAGATACCTAATTCCCCAACACTACTAATGTTCTTCCATTTGACTGCACCCTAATCCCCTTGTATCAAAGAGAAATTCAAATCAAGTTCTTTGCCTCTTCTTGCTGGCTTCGAATTTTGGGTCTTTTTCTTGAAGCCTCCACGATGGTTCTAGCACCAAATCGGAATGGGGTAGAATTTGAGACAAGGCTGGTCTATAATAACCTTTCGATCACCATAGCACCCAACGCCGAAAGAGGAGATCAAGTCTGAATTTGTAGAAAAAGTCCTTCACTTTTGCTGAGAGCTCTTCACAATCATGCTTTGATGCTTTGCATTGTGAGCCAATCCCATGCACGCTATCCCTCCCCCACCTGATAAGTTACATTGGAATTTTTTGAAAGCTTCCAACTCTGCATGGGGGACCACATGAGTTTTGAAAACCTCCAACTCCCTTGAAGGGTCCCGCCTATTCTCATGCCTATCCATTTGGGAAAGCCCTTGGCTATTTGGAATACCCATTTTATTAGAAGTCTTCTTTCCTGAGCTAGACAACAAACAGCTCCCATGTGCATTATCTATAGAAGAATCAAAGTAATTGCTTGCTTTATCATGGACCCTATTGTCTATGCTTTCATCAATGTATGGATTCTCACTTTATTTTAGTACACATAATTCCTTTGGTATCGTGATGACGTTGCTTTCGACGTTAGCCTCCTTGACTATTTCCAAGACCTCATTAAAGTTTCATACATTAATATTTGAAAAATAACACCCATTTTCAGTTATGTTGTGATTGAGCAATCATCTACAATTGGAGAATTTGAAATTTCTCTTACTTGCTCGATAATTTCTTCCCTCAACAAATATGCACCGACTCCATTTGAATCCGTGTACTCAGAAACCTGTCCGAGATTCACGTCAATCTCCACTCCATGATTTTCACGTGGCTTCCATCGATCACTATTATGACTGGGTTTAACTCCGTAGCATACTCTGGTTTCTCTTTCCAACCTCCTCGCACCTCTACAAACGCCTCTATGCTCCGGCCCATGATAACGCCCATACTATCTTCAATTATCACTCGAGATAGACCCGCTTTGATTCATCAAAAGAGTCAAGTTTACAAAATCATTGAATGTTGCTGCTTTGAGCCAACTTCCATGCTATAGCTTCCTTGGTTCCGCAAGTGTAAGAGCAAAGGAATCTGAATTTTCACTAGACATGTGTCCAATTTGACCACATGACAAACAGAAGTGTGGGATCCATTCGTATTTCAAAACTGCGCTAACAATGACCCCCGAACTTCCCAGCCGAACTCTGGCAAACCTGCGCAGAGCTTTTGAGATGTCGACCAATGCTCTAATGTGTAAAAATGGACCTATAGACCGACGTTGCCTGTCTTTCCAGACTTTTAAACAAACCCAAATGGTGTCACCGATCAGTTGGCCGGCCTTCTCAAGCATACTTTTAAATGGCAAATCATGCGCTTGGACCCACAAATGGGTAAAGCTCCATCCATCCCATTCCATCTTGTCATTACCATTAATTTCCTTCAACACCAACAGAAATTTGTTGTCAAAAAGCCTTGGCTCCATATCCAAAATCCTCCGCCTTTCTCCTTCCTATTCGAAAAGAAACAGAAATACATCTTCAGCAACCTCTCTCACGGAGAGATTTCTAGAAACCTTCTAAGCTTTAACCATTGCAGCCTTAAAGCAAACTTCTTATGAGCCCTCCTGGTCCATACTTTTCCCAACACACCAAATTTCACCACCTCTTCGCCCTCCTTGATCGCCTCATCATCCAAACCAATAATCTCCCCCTCATCTTTAGTGATATCCGTCGATCTCCACTTGTCAAAAATCTCCTCCATTGAAGAAACAAAACCAAAAATCACATAACTTGCCTTGTGCATTAAGATATGCCAAGACCTAACTTCCCCTCATTTTGAGAGACTTTTTAGGTGTGTTCTCCTACTTATTTTGTTTGAATCGAAGGCATTTGTCTTGGCTATAAAAACAGCTAGCATTAATGGAGGGGAGATGGAAGAGATTCGGGGCTTTTGCCCTGAAAATTCTTAGTGTTTTAGTTTTGGTTCAAAAAAATAGCTAGATTTGTAACATTTTAGAGAGTTTTTATTTTGTAAATTATTGTCAGAGAGCGCTGCTAGTGTAGAGTGGTGGACCACCCAAACTTGTCAAAATTTTGAGTCATTTCTAAACTTACTTTTGCAGTATTTTTATTTTTATTGTAATGTTTATATTGTATAATTTAATTATGTTTAGTTAAAATTCCTTTTGGTTAAGGGTGAATTCAAAACCTTAAACATAACTATATGGTTAATTATATGAATTATTTTCTAAATTTTAGATGAAATTGCTTATGTTTCACTAAAATTAATGTTCATGGTTATTTTCTAGTTTTGTTTAAGTGGCTAACTAAATGAGACTAAGAAATTATCTATTGCTAGGTTAGAAATCTAGATCTATAATTGTCTAGTATTTTTAATTATTAATAGCAAATTATGACACACGTGTGATTGTGATGTGAAACATAACATAGATTGCATATTCCCAACTTCTGTATGTTTATTACCTAGATTAATCTATCTTTCTCAATGTAATGCTTCCATTAGATGGAACTTAGTGAGCTTTCTGTAAAGTTGTTTGATGGAAAGAGATTTAATGAAGCGCTTATCTTATTAAGTCTACCCGATAAAGAAATATTAGGATAGCAAAGCTTGTTGTATCTATTGTTGGTAGTTTTAATAGAAAATTGAGAAATAATTCTATGATTGATTGCATTGTTTAAGAGTGGAGAATAAACCCTTAACCTGCTTCATTATTATTTTGAAAATTAATTTTGTTATTTTAATTTGATATTTCTTTTAAATTATTTTCAATTTTTAATTTAATTTGCATTAATTTTAGTTTTAAATTGAAAACCTTCAACAATAATTAAATTAATTTTAGAGATGATAAAATTCAATAATTCAATAAAATTACACATTTCTCGTGGGATCAATATTTGTACTTAATTGTACACTTTACTAATTTGACAATAACCATGTCCAATTGCACGAGTATGAAATATTGTCATCATGGAATTTGACATGAAAAGGACATTTTATGATATGATTGCTATATGTGATATATGTTTATGGATGTACTTGTAAGGCTCAAATTAAGGTTTTTACACTAGAAAGTAAGCTAAGTTATTTAAAGTGTTGCGACACACTTTTGAAACATTTTTCAAATATCAGTTTTTGAGGCACTTAGAGGCCAAAGATGAGATTTATTGAAAACATTAAAATAAACAACTTTCGTGAAGAAATTTTTCTTAAATTCTAACCGGATCAAGCTGAAAAGCACCATTTTCAAATCTGTCCTTTACAAATTTGGCAAAAACTTCCCTAAAATGATTACTTTAAAAAAAAAAACTTAAAACGCAAAACTTTTTTGCCAATTCAGTACGAATTTTGATTTATAAATTTTATAAGGTTTAATCATAGAATTTTTAAATTGGTAAAAAATGGGAAAACATCATGAGAGTTTTGATGTTTTTGAATATGTTTAAGAGCCTTTTGAGAGTTTTGATCCTTGTTAAAAACTGCATGTTATGGTACCAAATAATTTTCCTTAGGCGTTGGGGCAAAAATGTCAAGATTTTTATTTTTTGGATCAAAACCGTAAAAACTAACAAAATTCAGATTTTTCACTCTAGAGACAGATTGTTTGTACTTTTTTGGGAGCAAGCAATCACAAGTTTTATTTATAAGAATTTGAAATTTTTCGAGACCCATGAAGGGCAAAATCATTGTTTTAACAAAAATAATTAAAACAGACCTCAAGCTTACCAAATAAACTCAAAGTTTTAAAGAAAATAAGGAATCTCGACATACAAAGTTCAAAATCGCAATATAAGACGTAAATTGGCCTTATCATATCTAAATCAAGTGGTACAAAAATAGACTGATACTGTAGACTTGAACTAATAGGCGAGTGTCGCCTAAATAAGACAAACTCGACTAACCAAGGAAAAAAGATTTATGTGGAAACGATAGCATGAGGTTCAAGTAAGTTTCAAATCTCATTTTTAACATGAAGAAAATGATTTTCATATGCATTGTTCATGTATGGTTCACGATTGTGTTTATTATGCATATTACTTTAAATAACAAGTCACACGTACAATATGTTCACTAAGTTACAAGAACAATCATTTAAACCTTCAACTTAAGAAAATCAAGATAAGACAATTAAGTGTCTACCAACCTTGACTCAGGTGAGGATTACAAGTCTCTTGACCTAAGAGGAGCACTAAGTTAACATACGATCTTAATGTTCGATGATCACACACACTTGGTACGAACACTTGGGCCCATAGTTCAGAATAAATTATGAATAATAATAAGATATTTATAAGTAAGCATAATTGGAATAATGCAGTTGCACTATTGTTAGTATTCCTCTATTAAGATTTTGTAAGAAATGTTTGGACTTGATGGGCACAAGCTCATCTAGATTCTTCATATTATAGGATATTTTGCCAAGATGCCGGTATAAGAAATTAATGAGCAGGCTGGTACGGTGAAACAAATGCGATGCTTGGACTATGAACACCGCTGCAAGTTCAATTCTACTTCTGGTAGAAAGTTTATTATTTGTTGTATGTTACGGTTTGGCAGTAAGCTAAAACCGTTTTTGCAAGATAGTTTAATTAAATGGCTTGTAATTATAAATAAATAAGAGTTTTAAAAATACTCATGGTAAATACTAAGTATTATGATTATTTTTTATTTAAAAAACATTTTGCAACACTTAAGATAGATTAAGTTTAAAAAAAGAAATTTAAGTACGACTCCAACAGTCAAGTCGCGACAAATTGATTTATCTTAGCGAAGAGAACACAATTTATCCATTAAAAAATGAACAAAATTTGAGGTATTTCAGCCCGTTAGGAGTGAAACATGCGCGCGCGCACACCTTCGTTACAGCCTCTGCTTCGACGGCACGAGTTGTACGTCTTGGCGCCTTGCAATGGTGCGCGCAAGTTGCTCGTCGCCATGCCTTATGCCATCGTTACCAGACAATGAAAGAGATTATATCTAGCAGAGAAAAAACAATAAGAAAGACGTAGAAAAGAAAAAGAATTATATATATTTATCAAGAGTAAACATGAAAAATTAAATAGATGTGCCGATTAAAAAGGCCTTTTAATATATTAAAATTTTTAAATGGATTATCACTTTCAAGAAAAGTTATGATTACTCTTTTTATCATTTTTTGTGCTCTTTATTTGCGACGCGTCTTCCTTTTAAAGAAAAATAAAACTACAGTAGAAAACCATTTTTTCCTTTCAATACAAATTTACCATTCTTTTTACAATTACATAATTTTTTTTCTTCTGTTAATTCAAATATCCCTTGACGTTGATCTTCCCTTGCTCGAATCATTTCAATTGTATCATTGCATTTGGTTTTTTCTTTTTTTCTTTTTTTTTTTTTTAAAAAAAACTTTCTCCTTTCCTTTTTGTCATCAAAATTTAAGGTACAAAACTATTTTCATACAAAAAATACTGTATTATGTGAGAACTTCTATACTATAGCAAACTTATACTCTATACTGTAGCATATGAGAGCTTTACACTGTAGTAATTAAAACTTACTGCGTTATTATTCTCCTTGTTACAGTACTGTCTAGATATAACATGTAAGAGCTTCATACTGTAGCAGTTGTATTCCTTGTTACAGTACTGTCTAGATATAACAATGAAAATTTTATGAAAATTCCTGTTAAACTTTTGCTTGAGCAATATTATGCAATTTATGTATACCATGTCCATGTACTACTCAATTCTAAAGGAACCAAGATTAGAAGAATTTAAAAACAAATAACGTTTTCAATGGTTACTGGTTGAGGTCTTCACAACGGATTTTCCAAGGGAGAAAAAAAAAATCCTAGTGTGTATAAAATAATAAATAGAGCCAAGCAAAAATAATACAATGGAAATGTTATAATATTAAAAAAATGGGAAGTTGTAATAAAAGATAAAAGAAAAGGATATGTAGTTAGGCTTTAGGATTTTAGGAAATGAAAGAACACAAGTTAAATAGAGAAGATAGATAGTGACAAAAAGAGTAACAAAGAGTGATACCAACATTTTTTTTACGGGTCAATCAGGTGACAAAAAGAGTAACCCGTTTGGTAATGTTTTCAAAATAAGTAAAAATAATTTTGTTTAAAAAAATGAGAATTTTTGGTAATTGTGTTGAGTGTTTTTAAAATTTTTATCTCAAAAAGCGTAAAAAATCATTTTTACAAACTCTTAAAACAATGCCAAACGAGGACAAAATGTGATGTTAGCATTTTTTATACAGGTCAATTAAGTGACAAAAAGATTAACAAAGAGTGATGCAAGCATTTCTCATACGGGTCAATCAGGAGGATTTCGAGATTCTGAAAGATGGACTTTGCTGAGAAATTGCCAAAAACCATTGTACCCTATAGTAGTTCTTGCAAATAAGGTAATACCAAAGTGTAGACTAGAATTATAAAATAAACTAATATATGGTTACAAGACGAAATTTATGCATAGGTTCTCATACAAGCACTGAACCAAAATCTATTGACGTTAGGTGATTAGCAGTTCCTTGAAGAAGTCCTTATTTTTGGTTCGGATCACATTATCAGAAAACATATAATCCCACACAAAAATATGAGTACAAAACCGAACAAGAAACTTAAATGAGCCAAAAGATTTTTTTCCCCATCACCTCCAAGCAGAAGCAACAATCAAGTTCTTGTCTTCCCATCCAAAATGAAGTGCATCCATGTCCTCCTTGATCTTGTACCTGTCACAATACTGCTTGATAAGTTTCCTGATTGCATCGACCACATTTGTGCTCATCGGACATGGAATGAAACCAGCCATTGTCATCCTAGCCCTCCATTTCCCGGCAACCTCATAGCGCTCTATCCTCTCCTCTCCTTCGCACGCAATGATGTTGACTATGTCTCGTGCCAGGCATTGCCTTTCAACGTTGGTCCTATCCTGGCTATCCCTCGGAAGAGTAGCATCCAGTGACTCAAACACGGCAGAGTAGTAATTGTAAGCTTCAATAAATCTTGGAAAGAAAGGGGCAGTGTTGGTGTTCACATCTTGTTCCACAACTGTCACAAGTTTCGGATTCATGCTTTTGACCATCCGAAGGAGCTGGTCCCTCTGGTTTACTGTTGAGACACTTTCATCAGGCATGTGGTGGAGTTGGAAAGAAAAATTCACAATAAGTGCTTCCCCGGGCCTGCAGTCCAACATTGAGGGGGTGACAAGTGAAGTCCTTGAGGCTACTGCTTGAAACTCAAATGGCACGCCAAGTACTTCCGCCAGCTTCTCAAGCCTCTGTCCAACGATTTTAAGGCCTCCAACCAAACGCTGAACTGACTCAGGATCATCAACCCCAGTTAATCTCAAATGTGTTGGTTTACTTGACCTGGAAGCAATAGTCTGTATTAGTGTTATGTATTGACTTCCTTGGTTTATATCAAAATCTATTATGTGGACTCTCTTTTCATCCTTGAAAGCCTCAATGATGGCCCCATTTGCTGCCATGAACCCAAATTTGAAACATGGACAGACCTCGAATAGGATTTGCATGGCTGCTAGGCGATCGGAAGATGGGGGCTCTTTGCATTTCAAGGCTTTATAAAGATATTTGCCTGAGGCAGCCATCCGTGCTGCGAGGCCTTCCACCATGTAGGCTGCAATCCTTTGGGAAGGGTCTCCTTGAATTGAGACCATCTGACGCAGCTCGTTTAACATGATCAAAGCTTCATCTATGTTTCCCTCTGAAAGAGCACCAGCACAATCGATAAGCAACTTCCTGGGAGTTTGAGGAGAGATTTGCGATATTTCTTTATTGGTGCTGATGCTGCTCTGATTAGAGTCGGATGATGATGAATCCTTGGGTGAATCTTGGAGTAATTCTTTTCGGATAGGGTCAACCCATTCACCATCAACATCCATGCTTTGGCCAGAGCCAAACATGTCCTCATCATCTTCATCATCATTATCATCAAGGAGTGCTCTCTCCAATTCTTGAAGCTTCAGCCTCATTGTGTTTTTGTCAATATCTCCTAGATCGGGGCTTTGATTTTCCAAGAAATCTGATGTAAAATTGGACTGATAGGCATCGTAATGCCTCACGGACATGAAAGAAGTAGTACAAGGGTTCTGACTGGCCAAGGTGGAAACTGATCCGGCTTGGAAGTTGTAAGATGAGGTATTTTGAGGATTATATGAATTTCCGGAGGTTCCTGTGTCACTCGGGGAGTCAAGGAAGTACTTTTCGTAACTTTCGGTGCTGTAAGAATCACTTACATACACGGTCTTAGGCTTTTCAGATAAAAATGTTTGGGTTGAGAAGCCCGAGCTCTCACTGCTTCCCTTTAATGAGTAAAGCTTAGGGTTTCTGTATGAAGCAGCAGACAGTTCTGCAGGCCTGACTAAAGACATCTTTTAGGTTTTCACTTCAGATCTCGAGGAAGATGAGTTCAATCATAGAACTTCAGTTCTGCATCACATACTGTCATATTTATTAGAAAGGAACTATTTTGGCTGCCAATACTAACACAGAATTCCATATCAAGCTTTACAGAATCAGCACAGAAGAAATCTTGAAGAAAGAAACTCACCGAAAAACTCTTTAGCTGTTGGTACGCCTGCACAAAACCTGGTATAAATAATGGATTAAAATAGTTCTGCTAATTGTCGAACAATCAAAGCATTAACATGAAAGTTGATATCGACCATGATGGAGAAAGAGAGAGAGAGAGAGAGAGAAGGCTCGGATCAAACAATATAACATCCTTTCAGGATAATATCGTTCAAAGCAAAGAACTAGCTGTATTATAGGCATTATGATGACTGCAAGTAATCCTTTGCAGTAGTATTGTTGGGTGCAGAGTTAGCAAATTATGAGTATGAGCGCAGGTTTAATTGTAGAAGCGAAGGGTCTTCAAATTGTAATTAGAACAGTCCATCAAAGACTAGTTTTCTTAAACCCAACTAGTTTCAAGATTTCAACAGGTGGACTTTGTAGAGTTGAGTTGCTTGTGCTTAGCTTTTCAAGATTTTGAAGGGAATTAAACCGTACAAAGTTTAAATTTGAAACAAGGGACCGCACGACACATATGAAACGGTATCACCTATATTCTTTCTACTTACAAACTTGGAATTTTCTTTTCAACCTATTCGTTAGTTCACCATAGAAATTGAAAGTAATGTCTATAACAATAAAGCACCGATGCATGTTTACAGAAAATACGAGGATATAACTTAGGAATCGTCGGATTTTACCAACTTCAAAGTGTATGTAATTTTACCGATCACATATGCAACACTAATATAAGTCAAGAGCAAGTTATTAGGATACATAAAATTTTTAACTTCTATAATCCATAGGAAAGCAACACTTATTGCAAGGAAAACCCTTTAGCCCTCCTAACAAGTTTAGAAAACAACATCCTGTTGAATGCCAAATAATTAAAATTGAAATGGATTTTCCAAATTATACCTCCTTGACAAGGACAAAAAATTGAAAACCCAATGGCCAGAGGAGCAAGGAAAATGGAGACACAGAAAAATTAGATACAAAACTATGACTTTTCATGACAAAAAAAAGGAAAAATAATTAACAAAATTGAGTAGGTTAATTTTAAGGTATCCAAAACTAACTTAGGGACCAAATAATTCAAATATATGCAAAACTTCGAAGCTGAAGGAAAATTCAAGTCACCAAAAAGACAAATCTAAAAATCTTTAAAAAAAAACTAAAAAGAAAGAAGAAAAGAAAAGAAAAAAAAAAGTCTTCACCTGGTTTGCAATAGGAAAACTTGAAGAAGCAGAAGCAGAAGCAGAGATCATATCATCCACTAACTTGCCATATTGATTCTGCAGTTCAGTGGATACCCAGATAGAGATCAACACACAAGTTGTTCTATTTTGCCTAAAAAGAAGAAGAGAGCTTGGGATTTTGACCTCCAACACTAAGGACAGACAATAAAGACAAGCCAAAAGGCAAAAAAGAAGGCCTCCTAAATTGAGTTAGTTTATTTTATTTTATCTTAAGACTGTGAGGTTAGGTAAGTTGAAAACCAAGGAAAACATCTATCATTATCAATTCGGAAAAAAGAAGTAAAGACAATTTGTAAACTGGGCAAGAAATTTCCAAACAAATACATACATATAAATTAAACACTACAAAACCATGGACCCAGATAAGAAATTAATTAATTATAAGGTGTTATTAAATAAAATGAAAAATTACAAGCCGGGTTCTACCTGTTTGAAGAACCTGAACTGATCAAATATTCCAGGACTTTTTTGATTTGTACGAGTACTAAATGCAAAGAGTAATCATTCCCTTCTGGAATCTAGAATAGAAAACTCCCTTCGTTTGGTTTGTAGGAAAATTCGCAGTTAAATCACAAGTCTTTTTTTCTCTCTCTTTTTCTCTATGTTCATTTGCTTTGCTCAACTTTTGCCCTTTCCTTTCTTTTCCTTCCTTTTCTTGCGTGTTCTTTTCTCCTTTGTGTGCATGTTTTTACCAACTCGTCAGACTAACATATAAATACAAAATACATCATTGGCGGTTTGACACGCACCAAAAGTCTCTCCAATTTCAACAGCCAAATCATAACCGTTCATTTGCAGACCAAACACAGAATCCAAACCGTAAAGAAATTGTAACACCCCGAAGTTAATTAAATGTAATTAGAATATTAAATGGTGAATTAGTGTGCCATGATGAATGTTTTAAACTTAATTTGATTATTTTGTGAAAATTTAGAAACTTTGTGTTGATTTACTCTTTTAGTGATTTTTAATTATTCTAAATTGTTTTTTATTGTTAATTTAAGTTTTAATAAAACAATTTGATTTGAAAACAGAGTGTGGTTGCACACAGTTTTATGCAACTGCTTTTGTCTCTCTTTTTCTATTTATTTCACTTTACTCTCTCTCTCTCCTCATTCCTCCTGTGCACTCTCTCTCTCCTCTTTCTCTCGTCTCTCTCGGTTCTCTCATTCTCTCTCTCAATCTCTCAAAATTTTTGAGAACAAATCACGTTTTCAAGCTTCGGGC